>JANAVB010028142.1:0-43997 GCA_029216955.1 Iris pallida
CTCGATTTGTTGATCAATTCTTATTTACCCCAAATTCCTGATACTTTAAATATCAGTCCTAATTCTTCCTGTTTTTTCAGATTTTCTACATGAACTTTGACATCATATTTAATCTATTTTTTCACTGTTAATTGCATGATTTAAAACCCCAATGTGGTACCCCTATATGATTTCTATTTGTGTGTCAAATTTGGGGTTGATTGGATATGTTTTGGCTCAAAAATCTGAGAATGCAAGTCTAGGCATGAACTGAGTTTTGTAGACTGATTTTTGGGTTCCTATTTGAACTGAATTAAGTGGTTCTTCAATATAGAAATCTGGAGTTTAGTTAATAAATTGTTAAACTGAGTTTTTAATGAACTGAAAATGAATTCCAATGTAAAATCTGAGATTGAATGAATGTGGTTGAATAGCTAACTGTTTTACTAATTTCATATGGCAATGTGCATGCTGTGTGATGATTCATTCATCTACACTGATTTTTATAATGTAATGTCACACTGTTAAAGTCCCAGATTTTATGATATTGGTTTATTCATTGTTTTCACTGATTTCTTGTATTGTATACTATTTTTCAAGATACCATACCACCACTGCCATGATTCCCTAACACACACCTATGTATAACCCTCTCACACTCACATGTCTATGCATCCACACACTCTCACTCTCACTAATATACACACACACATGCCATTGCACACACACCCACAGTAAACTGTTCACTGTCCTGATTTCAGGGTGTTATCCCCATTGCCATGCCACTGTTGCATTGACACATGAACACTAATGTAATTCCCTGATTCATTGACACTGCACACAGGCTCAAGCCATCACTCATTCACTGTTTTCCAGGTTCATCCATATCACACCCTCATTCTCTAACACACACACACACATGACACATGAGCACATGTGTCCCCTTTTTCTCTCTATATATGTATATATATATGTATTGATATATATATATATATATATATATATATATATATATATATATATATATATATATATATATATATATATAAGTATCATATATAATACATCAGTGTGTATGTATCAATATATATGTGTATTTGACATAATATGTTGTGTGATATATACATATAGTTAGCCTATATGTTATGTATTCCTATTAGCTTATATAAATAGGTCAATATGTGTATTCCTATATAGATTATATTAATATAGTAATATATGTATAGGTGATTTGTGGGTTGGCTAGGCATGATATAGCCTATGGCCTAGTCTCATGGCCTATATGTGTATCTGCTTGACTAGTGAGCCTAGATTAGACTTGTGTAGTCTTGTTAGACTTAGAATAGCCTTGTTAGCCTAGTATAGACTAGTTTGACTTAGGTTTGACTTGGTTGACCTAGTTTGACTTCTAGGGTTGACCAGAGTTGACCAAGAGTTGACTTTGGTCTAGATTGACCTAGATTCATGTAGAATGCATTATAGTGCTTATTTTTACCATTCTAGACTTGTTGTGACTTGTGCTGTTCTAAATAGGAGTCAGACACCACTCCTCGGACAGTACTTTCATCTTGGACACTCAGATACAGGCGAGTACATTCTCTGATTATTTTATATCCTGCTTAGAATTATTTTCCTGCATTAAATTACTTTACTTGATACTGTCACGTTAGTCACACAGATTAGTACTATATGGATCCCTTCTTGAGATGTTATCCCTTCAGGGAGCATCGGGTACTACATGTTCTGTGCGTTTCACTTACATGACGTATCACTATGCTTCGTTGGTTCTTTGATCACTTGTGACATATACTCTTATGATCACAGAGTTTTCCTTGAATCCTTATCCCATTTATTGGATTTCCCAGAATCTCCATCTATGGGACTATTATGTACCACCCTTCGGGGGCCGTTACATAGAATCATAACATAACCTGGTTGAAACCTTGTGTATTGATTGGGGGTACGGGGGAGTAGAAGTAGACATGTGAATAATATCCAAGTAGTATCTCATCAGAATCATTCCGTAGTGTCTCATTAGAATCATCCTATGCCATTTACATGTCTATATTATACTCTGACTCACTAGCCACTGTTAGTTCTTTACTTATAGTAGATATTTCTATTACAGTTCTCTCTCTCTCTCTGTTTACATACTGCATTTCTTCAGTATCTATATCTTACTTTACTGCATGATTATATTTTCTAACCTGCTATGAACTGTTGAGATGTATTGTGCTCGCTCCTGTCCTGACTGGACCTGTTGAAAATATTACAGAGGAGGAGGCCTGTGTGGATACCTTCTACGGGACAGCTCTAGCTGACGACCTTACCCTACTGCCTAGACTAGCTTAGTTAGGCTTTATCTTACTTATGTTGTCTTGAGACTAGTAGTTAGACTTTATTTCTGTATTGAGATCTGGGTTGTATATTCTTTCATATTCAGTAGCTGAGACCTTGTACTCTGGATATCTGCTGAGATGTTATCTTAGACTTTTTGATCAACTGTATTTTCTTTGAGTTCTTTATCATATCGTGCTTCTTCTTCCTTAGTTGTGATTGAGTTTATTTTCTGCTATGTCACCCCCATTCGGGGAGTATAAACTGCTTAGCTTTATATTGTTAGATGTTGTGACCTAGGACAACGTTCTACCGCCGACACTGCGGCGTAGGCTGGTCGTTGTTACGTTCTCGTACTGTAGCTCCCCTTCCCGAAAATTTTGAAATATTTTATTTTTACTTATTTTAATTAAAGGGTGATTTTTAGATTTTACGATTAATTAATTATTATAGCTAATTGTTATATATATATACCATTATTGGTTATTAAGTTTCGTTATTATCATTATTGTTATATATTGGGATTTTTATTTAATAATATTGTTTTTATATTAATTTATTATAAACATACATAATATATGTGTGTATATAGATAGTGTTTTGTTATATACGTGTAAATATATATATATATATATATATATATATATATATATATATATATATATATATATATATATATATATATATATATATATATAAACAATATAGATAGAAATATGTATATATATAGATATTTATACGTAAACATATATATGGTATATGTGTTTAATTAGATTAATTATATATGTATAAACAAGACTATATGTTTTAATTATATATATATATATATATATATATATATATATATATATATATATATAAATATATATATATATATATATATATATATATATATATATATATATATATATATATATATATGTATACATGAATTTGTATGTATGAATATATGTTGAAGATATAAGAAGGAAAAGAGAATAGCAGCAGCCCTTGAGCCAGGCCAGCTCCAGGCCCGCTCAGCCGCGCCCAGGCCCAGGTCGGCCCACATTTCCCACAGCTGCCAACTGCAATAGACCCCCGGAACCGACCCACACAGCCCCTGAACCCGAACACCTGTATATTTAAGCGCACACACGCGCAAAGAAGAGGAACGAAACCCTAGCCGCATATTGATGTCCCACGAACAGTTTAACTACTTCCTCTTCCCGGCCTCTCTGTCCAACCTCTCCTTGATCACCTCCGCGAAGGCGAGGACGACCCTCTCGACCGCGCTGCCCCCGCCCGACGCCGACGCGCGGCACTGCTCCACCAGCCTCTCCGCGCGCCTGTACTGCTGGTTGTGGACCTTCTCCGTGGCGGACGGGGGAGGCTGACGAGCTGCACGCTCTTCGTCTCGCCGGGGTTGAGCGCGGAGAGGGAGAGGCCGAACGGGAGCTTGAGCCGGGAGTGGTCGCCGATCACGAGGGACGACAGCTGGATGAAGTGCTCGGCGGCAAGCCTGACGATCTCTTCCGCCGATGCACCTCCGCCGAACGCTAGCAGCCGCAGCCGGGTGAGCGCCCATGCTCGCGCCCCCTAGAGCTGCTTGTCAGCAGCGAGCGGCCACCTCCCTTATTCCTCAGGTATGCCTCTCTCCCTTCTTGCTTTCTCTTCCATGGACCGTTAAATAATAGATTCGAGAGAGAGGGAGAGCTGAGTCCCACAAATATTTTGCAATCCCTCTCTCAGTCTGATTCCTTTCTTCTTCTACTGTTTTCCACATGAAAACGAAAAGGAGAGTTGGGAAGAGACCATTGCTACCATTAATGGTCAACTAAACTATTAAATTCTCTTATAGTACAAAGAGTAAGTCTCTACTTTTATGATTCAGCATATTGGTATTACCTACATTAAGAGTATTATTAGCATTATTAAATGGTTATTATTATTATCAATAACGTATAATGCGAGCAGCAGTCTGTTGCGAGCCATGGCCCTGTTAAAGCAACATGTAGCTTGCCTATAATATGAGAATCTTTGCTTAGAATCTTTGGGCATACTAATATTTTCTTTGGGCTAATTCACAGGTCCTAAGTAATGGCTAGAATTAATATCTTGACCTTGAGTCCACGAGAGCAGATCTGCTCCCTAAACCATTGCTTCCTAATAAATGAGAATTAAAGATTGGGTTTAGTTTAAATTATGGGTCTATATTAATACAGGCATAATTTTCGATAGGTTAATATAAATATATATGTATCATAAATAATTCTAATATGCATATTTTAATGAATTCTAATTAGCTATAGTTATTTTCCAAATATAAATTCTTCCTTAATTAGACTTCCCTTTCTAGATTAAGATTTTCCTTAAAACCGTGATTAGTCATACGTTTGTATTATATAATGCTAACTCCTTAATATCGACCCTAGGCTAACAGGCCATCTTGGACTCAACGGACGATTTTATGCACGGCCTGCCGGAATCCAACTTTGGACATACGGTCGGGTTCGTATCGGAAAATCGAATCCGTAGACATGTAGTTTGTCGACTTTAGAGACCGTTGACTTTGGCACGCTTTTCGGTGCAAAGCGGGTCCAACGGCGGACACCGTTTTTGTCCGAAATTACTATTTTGCCCCTGTGTCCAGAATTGGACTTAAGGACAGGCAATTCTAGCTAATTTGACTATTATGAGATCATTGGTCTTGTTTATTTCAGCTTCCGGGGACTGTTGTATGGGTTTTGACTATTGTAGCATATTGAGTGGCTCAGATTATCGGTTTCACCAGCACAGGACCACAGGCGAGTACAGTTTATTGTCTGCATTTCGATATTGATCTTTACTATATTTCATTGATTAGTCATTGGTTATGTGATTATTTTCTATTATAAATTGTTGAGTCGGGAATATGAAGTACCAACGATGTGTGATCTGACCTTAGACAGTGTAGACAGTATAGACAGTGATTTATTATTGCAAAGTAGACAGTGTAGACAGTGATTTATTTATTGCAAAGTAGACAGTGTAGACCGTGATTATTATGCATATAAACTGTGTAGATCATGATTGTTATTTTGTAGACAATGTTTCTTTATTTTAATATTTGCTGTAGACAGTGTAACTTTAGACAGTGTAGACAGTGTAACTTTAGACAGTGTAGACAGTGTAACTTTAGACAGTATAACTTTAGACAGTGTAGACAGTGTAATTTTAGACAGTGTAACTTTAGACAGTGTCGCATAATTGTCCCCAGACCGATCACATATCAAAGGTACTTCTAACAGTTGGAGAAAGTATTTTGTGTCTATTTATTTACTATCGGTTTTCTATATTTTCTGTTTATTTTCAAAACTCATGATTGATGTCTAACCTTTGTTTTATAGTCATTTTCTTTATTTGAAATTGCATTCAGTGGATTGTGCTCGTTCCATTCCTGACTGGAAACCAACATTTTCAGGTTAGCCGCGGTTTCACTTAGATTGGGGAGTGACGGGAATATTGCAGACAAAAGCCTAGAGACTAGATAGATAGTTGAGTTGTAGTCATTCATTTATTTGTACAAGTTTATATTTTTCTATAAATGTAAAACTTGTGATCTTGTAAATTAAATTAATTATGTGAATGAGCATTATTTGTGATTTTGATCTTCATGGCCGTGACAGCGTTCTACCACCGATACTGCGGCGTAGGCTGGCTTGGACACGTCTCGTATCCGTTTAAAAAAAAAAACGGGTACGGGTCGTGACAAGTTTTTGTGGTGGCCCATGCAGGTCAGTCTTCGCAAATCATGCGAACTCGTCATAGTACTTTAGTTAGTTGTACTATTGCGAGCCTGTGACTAGGAAATGCTCATTCACGAATTAGAAATTAATTTAATTTACGAGAATGACTAGGACTAGGAGTCCCCTATACAAATTTACCAACGGGTAGTCTAGGTCATGCAATTTAGATGAGGAGTTATTAAGGTTGATTGTTTGTCAGATCCCCATAGGTACACTATTATCTCTCGATATGACGACACGATCCAAAGTGGATAGATTGTTCACTTGGTGAGACAAGGCTTCATATAATTTATGATCTAACCTTGATGAATTGGGCAAATCCTTCTCTTTGCCTCTTAGATATCATCCCCATGTCTTAGTCGAACTGCCTATTTTAGTTTCTATTTGCCCTAGGAATTAATATTTTGTATAAATTCTGATTATTGTTATCCCCATGCGGACCTCGAGTTAGTTTGGTTCAAAGTTTTTTTCCTCAATGATTGAATATACATGGAATAGACATTAGAATGTTTGTGTATCTTTTTGTCTTCAATTATTTCCTCCCCGCTCAATCTTTTATTTTAAGGGTTGATAGGGCAAATATTTATGCCTTATTTCATAGTCAACTTGTTCGAATCTCTAGAAGCTCAGGGATTTATTTACAGAGATAGTTACGAGAATGTTAGTTAACTTATACTGGCAGGACAGCAGCGCACTGTCGCCATTTATTTAAACTTTGGAGACTAGGGATTCACTGCAGCCAGCAGCGCACTGGCGAGACACAACCCTAGAGTTGAAATTTTTATAGGTTATAGAATATTCCTAAAAACTATGGCTAGTGGTCCTCCTTGATCATAGTCACCCGGGTGTCGAGATAAGGTAGAGTATCTGATAGCATATCATATCTGAATCACAGAACCAAGGGTTTACCACAGCCTGAGTATACGGGTGAAGCATAATCCTCGGTGAAATGATTTCAGACGTGATTACAAGTTTAGGGTACTATAGAGGATAGGACCGTGCCATGTACGTCCCATAAGATACAAAGCCAATAGTAGTGGAAGTTGTAAGTTTGGTAGTATGTCTCCCGACCTAGCACTCCGTATGATCCTCGTGATCTATAGATGAGGAAATTGACTGACACTAATAGGTTACCTAGAATATAGAATTCAGAAGTCCATAAACCATTAGTCGACCAAGGCCTTAAGGGTAAGATGATACTAGGATGTCTATAGAAGCAAGAACACCAGGTAAGTTTTGATTCTCTCTAAACTCAAACTACTTGTGCCTTTTTTTTTTTCAAAAATCTCGCGTACTTGTGTCTTGACTATTTTGACCAATGCTGCTATTACAGCCTAGTTTTTGTAAGCTTACTTTGTTCTCGAGCTTGATTCGAGGCATATGTTTAGTGGGGACGCCTGCTAACTTATTGTCTAATCAGAACCAGTGTATTATGGTCTGATCAACCATGATGCATTTGGTTCGTTCTTTATTTAATTACCCTACGTGGATTGAGAAGTAGGTATCTCTAAGATCTCATCCGCGACTGCATTGACAATTCCTCTTGAATTATATGTTCGCCCTTGAATCACGAAATTGTATTCGGTAACATCTCCCTTGAATTTTTTATTTTTTTTTTGTCTTTCACCGATTTGGAAAGACGAAAACTCGTGATTGGTTGAGAGATACCGAGTATCCCCATGGCTATGATAGTTGTATACACAATGGTAGTTATCGTCAGCCAGCCATGTGATTGAGTTACTCGTTCTCCTCTCGACCCCAAGCTGTTATCGGGACTTTCAAGCCATCTGAATTTGAGAATGATTAGGGTTTTACCCTTAGTCAAAATTCCAACCTAGGAGACTATCTATTCTCAGGAAACCAATTGTGTGGGCCTCTAATTATTTGCTTGAGACTTGCCTTAACTAGCAACCCTTAAGCCTTAAGTTAACCCTTCCTCGACCAAGCATACAGTTAGACATGAGATGGATAGACAAGGCTAAGGACAATAATTTACAGTGACTATGGTAGGCACTCATCCCGAGATTGGTTTCCAACAAGTATTACCCTAGTCACGTAAATTTATTATTAAAGCCTAACTAGTATGGGAACCCCACAGTCACTAGCTTACCCAATACCCTAGCTTAAATACCCTGTCATATTATGACCTACTAGTTGTCAACAACAATGCATGATCTCTACCGCCCATACCACTAGAACCCTTATGACCATAGTCTGGCAGGTTTGACACAACTAGAGTTTCACGACTCAGTTGTTAGAAATCTTTTAGATGATGTGCCTTAGAGTTGGTTACCCCGTCAACAACTCTTGCATACTGCGGACAAGCATGTCATTCTATTTTCTCGACCATGTGTCATTGTGCACACTCATTTTCCAATTATTGAAGAATGATCTTCGACTTGACTTATATCTACCATATTCCGTTACGTCGTACCTTATTCTTTATTACCGAGAATCGAGGTACGATATCCTGACATTGAAATCCTTCTAACCTCATTATTCCTAAGACCATGCCCTAACTTCTAAGGTGGATAGACTGTAAGCCTTCCAAAAATTTTGGGATATACAAGGATTACCGATTGATTTGAATAATTTTCATTAGGATGATAAATGGTGCCTCTTGGACTCCCACTTTCCATTTAGATCATTTTGTGTCCCCGACCGTGTCACTAACAATCGGAGCACGAGACCAGTTGTTACCTTTCAGCAAATTTTGTATGCAAGATCTAGATGGGTCCACCTTCATCTAGGTATATCATGTCCCACTCAAACCCGTCCCCTTGTACTCTATTTTATTGTGCCAAGACTTTCAGGTTAAAAGGACTAGCTATAACCCATACCATAATACTCGTATACTTCTCGACTACAATGAGAGACTCGACCTCGACTCAAACCTTTTTGACCCAATATATGGTTGTGATCCACTCGAAGTCCACTACGCACATGTCACTAGTGTGTCATTCAATTGTGTCTTCTTGTGCTACTTAAACACAAAAGTCACGGAAGGCGCACCTTCAGGGCTTAGAGAACCTAGTTAACCAATCCGACTGTCCACCTAGCTCAACCACTTGGGTTGAAACCCATTTTAGGTTACCCTAGCCTAGTAGAAATAGTTTACCATTGGGATATTGTCCAGTCATTATAGATTGAAATCCAAGGTTCATACAACCAACGATTGATGTCCAAATTAAAAAAATCCATTAAGACCCAGTAAAATCCATCCATGCATACCACTATATTTTGACTATAAACCGAACTATTTAAAATAGGTCCCTATACCTATTATGTAGTTCCCACCTCTTAGAATATGAATTCATTCGTAACCCATTTACCTGGAAGTTGCGATACGATCTTGTATTGCATTTATATTCTTTGCTCGTGCGTTTAAATAACTACAGAAGGGATCACAATCTTGATTCTGAAACTCCGTTCTATTATAGAACCTGTCCAGAATTTCGAGAACGAAACTTCTGTATTGTACGGATGGCAAGCCCCTCTAAGAAACGAAGAGTTCTTCAATTGGGCAAGTGACTAGACCAGAGTAACCCAGTCTAGCAAATAAGTCAATGGTTCGTAAACATCTTTACATGCATCATTGGAAACTCCCTACCGCTCTCGAGACTTCATATTCGCTCTCGATTATTTTTCCTTATCTTCTTGCCCTCCCTATTGTAGAGTGACGAAAGGTCATACTTATTAGAACCCACCAATAATTCTTAGCTACCTGTGTAAATTTGTTGCTTGTTAGATTTTGGATTGCTTGATAAATAAGAGGGGATTATAGCTACCATATGCCTAGATACCTGTTGGCAGGAGTGTTAGCAACTAGTCAGAAGATTATAAAATTTAGTTTGAGAAGTAGTACGACCAAAGGTGGGTAGAAGACCTCCAGTATTCGGGATTACGAAATGGCTAGGAGGAGGATATAAATTGTTTTGAGGAATTAAAATTTAATGAGATTAAGGTTCATGTAGACCTCCTTATTGATTTTTAAAGAATAATTATGGATTAGAATTTCGAGGACGAAATTATTTTTAAGGTGGGTAGATTTGTAGCTCCCCTTCCCGGAAATTTTGAAATATTTTATTTTTACTTATTTTAATTAAAGGGTGATTTTTAGATTTTATGATTAATTAATTATTATAGCTAATTGTTATATATATATACCATTATTGGTTATTAAGTTTCGTTATTATTATTATTGTTATATATTAGGATTTTTATTTAATAATATTGTTTTTATATTAATTTATTATAAACATACATAATATATGTGTGTATATAGATAGTGTTTTGTTATATACGTGTAAATATATATATATATATATATATATATATATATATATATATATATATATATATATATATATATATATATATAAACAATATAGATAGAAATATGTATATATAGATATTTATACGTAAACATATATATGGTATATGTGTTTAATTAGATTAATTATATATGTATAAACAAGACTATATGTTTTAATTAGATAAATATATATATATATATATATATATATATATATATATATATATATATATATATATATATATATATATATATATATGTATGTATACATGAATTTGTATGTATGAATATATGTTGAAGATATAAGAAGGAAAAGAGAATAGCAGCAGCCCTTGAGCCAGGCCAGCTCCAGGCCCGCTCAGCCGAGCCCAGGCCCAGGCCGGCCCACATTTCCCACAGCTGCCAACTGCAATAGACCCCCGGAACCGACCCACACAGCCCCTGAACCCGAACACCTGTATATTTAAGCGCACACACGCGCAAAGAAGAGGAACGAAACCCTAGCCGCATATTGATGTCCCACGAATAGTTTAACTACTTCCTCTTCCCGGCCTCTCTGTCCAACCTCTCCTTGATCACCTCCGCGAAGGCGAGGACGACCCTCTCGACCACGCTGCCCCCGCCCGACGCCGACGCGCGGCACTGCTCCACCAGCCTCTCCGCGCGCCTGTACTGCTGGTTGTGGACCTTCTCCGCGGCGGACGGGGGAGGCTGACGAGCTGCAACGCTCTTCGTCTCGCCGGGGTTGAGCGCGGAGAGGGAGAGGCCGAACGGGAGCTTGAGCCGGGAGTGGTCGCCGATCACGAGGGACGACAACTGGATGAAGTGCTCGGCGGCAAGCCTGACGATCTCTTCCGCCGATGCACCTCCGCCGAACGCTAGCAGCCGCAGCCGGGTGAGCGCCCATGCTCGCGCCCCCTGGAGCTGCTTGTCAGCAGCGAGCGCCACCTCCCTTATTCCTCAGGTATGCCTCTCTCCCTTCTTGCTTTCTCTTCCATGGACCGTTAAATAATAGATTCGAGAGAGAGGGAGAGCTGAGTCCCACAAATATTTTGCAATCCCTCTCTCAGTCTGATTCCTTTCTTCTTCTACTGTTTTCCACATGAAAACGAAAAGGAGAGTTGGGAAGAGACCATTGCTACCATTAATGGTCAACTAAACTATTAATTCTCTTTATAGTACAAAGAGTAAGTCTCTACTTTTATGATTCAGCATATTGGTATTACCTACATTAAGAGTATTATTAGCATTATTAAATGGTTATTATTATTATCATAACGTATAATGCGAGCAGCAGTCTGTTGCGAGCCATGGCCCTGTTAAAGCAACATGTAGCTTGCCTATAATATGAGAATCTTTGCCTAGAATCTTTGGGCATACTAATATTTTCTTTGGGCTAATTCACAGGTCCTAAGTAATGGCTAGAATTAATATCTTGACCTTGAGTCCACGAGAGCAGATCTGCTCCCTAAACCATTGCTTCCTAATAAATGAGAATTAAAGATTGGGTTTAGTTTAAATTATGGGTCTATATTAATACAGGCATAATTTTCGATAGGTTAATATAAATATATATGTATCATAAATAATTCTAATATGCATATTTTAATGAATTCTAATTAGCTATAGTTATTTTCCAAATATAAATTCTTCCTTAATTAGACTTCCCTTTCTAGATTAAGATTTTCCTTAAAACCGTGATTAGTCATACGTTTGTATTATATAATGCTAACTCCTTAATATCGACCCTAGGCTAACAGGCCATCTTGGACTCAACGGACGATTTTATGCACGGCCTGCCGGAATCCAACTTTGGACATATGGTCGGATTCGTATCGGAAAATCGAATCCGTAGACATGTAGTTTGTCGACTTTAGAGACCGTTGACTTTGGCACGCTTTTCGGTGCAAAGCGGGTCCAACGGCGGACACCGTTTTTGTTCGAAATTACTATTTTGCCCCTGTGTCCAGAATTGGACTTAAGGACAGGCAATTCTAGCTAATTTGACTATTATGAGATCATTGGTCTTGTTTATTTCAGCTTCCGGGGACTGTTGTATGGGTTTTGACTATTGTAGCATATTGAGTGGCTCAGATTATCGGTTTCACCAGCACAGGACCACAGGCGAGTACAGTTTATTGTCTGCATTTCGATATTGATCTTTACTATATTTCATTGATTAGTCATTGGTTATGTGATTATTTTCTATTATAAATTGTTGAGTCGGGAATATGAAGTACCAACGATGTGTGATCTGACCTTAGACAGTGTAGACAGTGTAGACAGTGATTTATTATTGCAAAGTAGACAGTGTAGACAGTGATTTATTTATTGCAAAGTAGACAGTGTAGACCGTGATTATTATGCATATAAACTGTGTAGATCATGATTATTATTTTGTAGACAATGTTTCTTTATTTTAATATTTGCTGTAGACAGTGTAACTTTAGACAGTGTAGACAGTGTAACTTTAGACAGTGTAGACAGTGTAACTTTAGACAGTGTAACTTTAGACAGTGTAACTTTAGACAGTGTAACTTTAGACAGTGTCGCATAATTGTCCCCAGACCGATCACATATCAAAGGTACTTCTAACAGTTGGAGAAAGTATTTTGTGTCTATTTATTTACTATCGGTTTTCTATATTTCCTGTTTATTTTCAAAACTCATGATTGATGTCTAACCTTTGTTTTATAGTCATTTTCTTTATTTGAAATTACATTCAGTGGATTGTGCTCGTTCAATTCCTGACTGGAAACCAACATTTTCAGGTTAGCCGCGGTTTCACTTAGCTTGGGGAGTGACGGGAATATTGTAGACAAAAGCCTAGAGACTAGATAGATAGTTGAGTTGTAGTCATTCATTTATTTGTACAAGTTTATATTTTTCTATAAATGTAAAACTTGTGATCTTGTAAATTAAATTAATTATGTGAATGAGCATTATTTGTGATTTTGATCTTCATGGCCGTGACAGCGTTCTACCACCGATACTGCGGCGTAGGCTGGCTTGGACACGTCTCGTATCCGTTTAAAAAAAAATGGGTACGGGTCGTGACAAGTTTTTGTGGTGGCCCATGCAGGTCAGTCTTCGCAAATCATGCGAACTCGTGATAGTACTTTAGTTAGTTGTACTATTGCGAGCCTGTGACTAGGAAATGCTCATTCACGAATTAGAAATTAATTTAATTTACGAGAATGACTAGGACTAGGAGTCCCCTATACAAATTTACCAACGGGTAGTCTAGGTCATGCAATTTAGATGAAGAGTTATTAAGGTTGATTGTTTGTCAGATCCCCATAGGTACACTATTATCTCTCGATATGACGACACGATCCAAAGTGGATAGATTGTTCACTTGGTGAGACAAGGCTTCATATAATTTATGATCTAACCTTGATGAATTGGGCAAATCCTTCTCTTTGCCTCTTAGATATCATCCCCATGTCTTAGTCGAACTGCCTATTTTAGTTTCTATTTGCCCTAGGAATTAATATTTTGTATAAATTCTGATTATTGTTATCCCCATGCGGACCTCGAGTTAGTTTGGTTCAAAGTTTTTTTCCTCAATGATTGAATATACATGGAATAGACATTAGAATGTTTGTGTATCTTTTTGTCTTCAATTATTTCCTCCCCGCTCAATCTTTTATTTTAAGGGTTGATAGGGCAAATATTTATGCCTTATTTCATAGTCAACTTGTTCGAATCTCTAGAAGCTCAGGGATTTATTTACAGAGATAGTTACGAGAATGTTAGTTAACTTATACTGGCAGGACAGCAGCGCACTGTCGCCATTTATTTAAACTTTGGAGACTAGGGATTCACTGCAGCCAGCAGCGCACTAGCGAGACACAACCCTAGAGTTGAAATTTTTAAGGAAATTATAGGTTATAGAATATTCCTAAAAACTATGGCTAGTGGTCCTCCTTGATCATAGTCACCCCGGGTGTCGAGATAAGGTAGAGTATCTGATAGCATATCATATCTGAATCACAGAACCAAGGGTTTACCACAGCCTGAGTATACGGGTGAAGCATAATCCTCGGTGAAATGATTTCAGACGTGATTACAAGTTTAGGGTACTATAGAGGATAGGACCGTGCCATGTACGTCCCATAAGATACAAAGCCAATAGTAGTGGAAGTTGTAAGTTTGGTAGTATGTCTCCCGACCTAGCACTCCGTATGATCCTCGTGATCTATAGATGAGGAAATTGACTGACACTAATAGGTTACCTAGAATATAGAATTCAGAAGTCCATAAACCATTAGTCGACCAAGGCCTTAAGGGTAAGATGATACTAGGATGTCTATAGAAGCAAGAACACCAGGTAAGTTTTGATTCTCTCTAAACTCAAACTACTTGTGCCTTTTTTTTTCAAAAATCTCGCGTACTTGTGTCTTGACTATTTTGACCAACGCTGCTATTACAGCCTAGTTTTTGTAAGCTTACTTTGTTCTCGAGCTTGATTCGAGGCATATGTTTAGTGGGGACGCCTGCTAACTTATTGTCTAATCAGAACCAGTGTATTATGGTCTGATCAACCATGATGCATTGGTTCGTTCTTTATTTAATTACCCTACGTGGATTGAGAAGTAGGTATCTCTAAGATCTCATCCGCGACTGCATTGACAATTCCTCTTGAATTATATGTTCGCCCTTGAATCACGAAATTGTATTCGGTAACATCTCCCTTGAATTCTTTATTTTTTTTTGTCTTTCACCGATTTGGAAAGACGAAAACTCGTGATTGGTTGAGAGATACCGAGTATCCCCATGGCTATGATAGTTGTATACACAATGGTAGTTATCGTCAGCCAGCCATGTGATTGAGTTACTCGTTCTCCTCTCGACCCCAAGCTGTTATCGGGACTTTCAAGCCATCTGAATTTGAGAATGATTAGGGTTTTACCCTTAGTCAAAATTCCAACCTAGGAGACTATCTATTCTCAGGAAACCAATTGTGTGGGCCTCTAATTATTTGCTTGAGACTTGCCTTAACTAGCAACCCTTAAGCCTTAAGTCAACCCTTCCTCGACCAAGCATACAGTTAGACATGAGATGGATAGACAAGGCTAAGGACAATAATTTACAGTGACTATGGTAGGCACTCATCCCGAGATTGGTTTCCAACAAGTATTACCCTAGTCACGTAAATTTTATTATTAAAGCCTAACTAGTATGGGAACCCCACAGTCACTAGCTTACCCAATACCCTAGCTTAAATACCCTGTCATATTATGACCTACTAGTTGTCAACAACAATGCATGATCTCTACCGCCCATACCACTAGAACCCTTATGACCATAGTCTGGCAGGTTTGACACAACTAGAGTTTCACGACTCAGTTGTTAGAAATCTTTTAGATGATGTGCCTTAGAGTTGGTTACCCCCGTCAACAACTCTTGCATACTGCGGACAAGCATGTCATTCTATTTTCTCGACCATGTGTCATTGTGCACACTCATTTTCCAATTATTGAAGAATGATCTTCGACTTGACTTATATCTACCATATTCCGTTACGTCGTACCTTATTCTTTATTACCGAGAATCGAGGTACGATATCCTGACATTGAAATCCTTCTAACCTCATTATTCCTAAGACCATGCCCTAACTTCTAAGGTGGATAGACTGTAAGCCTTCCAAAAATTTTGGGATATACAAGGATTACCGATTGATTTGAATAATTTTCATTAGGATGATAAATGGTGCCTCTTGGACTCCCACTTTCCATTTAGATCATTTTGTGTCCCCGACCGTGTCACTAACAATCGGAGCACGAGACCAGTTGTTACCTTTCAGCAAATTTTGTATGCAAGATCTAGATGGGTCCACCTTCATCTAGGTATATCATGTCCCACTCAAACCCGTCCCCTTGTACTCTATTTTATTGTGCCAAGACTTTCAGGTAAAAGGACTAGCTATAACCCATACCATAATACTCGTATACTTTTCGACTACAATGAGAGACTCGACCTCGACTCAAACCTTTTGACCCAATATATGGTTGTGATCCACTCGAAGTCCACTACGCACATGTCACTAGTGTGTCATTCAATTGTGTCTTCTTGTGCTACTTAAACACAAAAGTCACGGAAGGCGCACCTTCAGGGCTTAGAGAACCTAGTTAACCAATCCGACTGTCCAACTAGCTCAACCACTTGGGTTGAAACCCATTTTAGGTTACCCTAGCCTAGTAGAAATAGTTTACCATTGGGATATTGTCCAGTCATTATAGATTGAAATCCAAGGTTCATACAACCAACGATTGATGTCCAAATTAAAAATCCATTAAGACCCAGTAAAATCCATCCATGCATACCACTGTATTTTGACTATAAACCGAACTATTTAAAATAGGTCCCTATACCTATTATGTAGTTCCCACCTCTTAGAATATGAATTCTTTCGTAACCTATTTACCTGGAAGTTGCGATACGATCTTGTATTGTATTTATATTCCTTGCTCGTGCATTTAAATAACTACAGAAGGGATCACAATCTTGATTCTGAAACTCCGTTCTATTATAGAACCTGTCCAGAATTTCGAGAACGGAACTTCTGTATTGTACGGATGGCAAGCCCCTCTAAGAAACGAAGAGTTCTTCAATTGGGCAAGTGACTAGACCAGAGTAACCCAGTCTAGCAAATAAGTCAATGGTTCGTAAACATCTTTACATGCATCATTGGAAACTCCCTACCGCTCTCGAGACTTCATATTCGCTCTCGATTATTTTTCCTTATCTTCTTGCCCTCCCTATTGTAGAGTGACGAAAGGTCATACTTATTAGAACCCACCAATAATTCTTAGCTACCTGTGTAAATTTGTTGCTTGTTAGATTTTGGATTGCTTGATAAATAAGAGGGGATTATAGCTATCATATGCCTAGATACCTGTTGGCAGGAGTGTTAGCAACTAGTCAGAAGATTATAAAATTTAGTTTGAGAAGTAGTACGACCAAAGGTGGGTAGAAGACCTCCAGTATTCGGGATTACGAAATGGCTGGGAGGAGGATATAAATTGTTTTGAGGAATTAAAATTTAATGAGATTAAGGTTCATGTAGACCTCCTTATTGATTTTTAAAGAATAATTATGGATT
This sequence comes from Iris pallida, assembly GCA_029216955.1. Classification (NCBI taxonomy): domain Eukaryota; kingdom Viridiplantae; phylum Streptophyta; class Magnoliopsida; order Asparagales; family Iridaceae; genus Iris; species Iris pallida. The sequence goes on from JANAVB010028142.1 coordinate 17,504, forward strand.
AAAATTTCGAGGACGAAATTATTTTTAAGGTGGGTAGATTTGTAGCTCCCCTTCCCGGAAATTTTGAAATATTTTATTTTTACTTATTTTAATTAAAGGGTAATTTTTAGATTTTATGATTAATTAATTATTATAGCTAATTGTTATATATATATACCATTATTGGTTATTAAGTTTCGTTATTATTATTATTGTTATATATTGGGATTTTTATTTAATAATATTGTTTTTATATTAATTTATTATAAACATACATAATATATGTGTGTATATAGATAGTGTTTTGTTATATACGTGTATATATATATATATATATATATATATATATATATATATATATATATATATATATATATATATATATATATATATATAATATATATATATATATATATAAACAATATAGATAGAATTATGTATATATATAGATATTTATACGTAAACATATATATGGTATATGTGTTTAATTAGATTAATTATATATGTATAAACAAGACTATATGTTTTAATTAGATAAATATATATATATATATGTATACATGAATTTGTATGTATGAATATATGTTGAAGATATAAGAAGGAAAAGAGAATAGCAGCAGCCCTTGAGCCCAGGCCAGCTCCAGGCCCGCTCAGCCGAGCCCAGGCCCAGGCCGGCCCACATTTCCCACAGCTGCCAACTGCAATAGACCCCCGAAACTGACCCACACAGCCCCTGAACCCGAACACCTGTATATTTAAGCGCACACACGCGCAAAGAAGAGGAACGAAACCCTAGCCGCATATTGATGTCCCACGAACAGTTTAACTACTTCCTCTTCCCGGCCTCTCTGTCCAACCTCTCCTTGATCACCTCCGCGAAGGCGAGGACGACCCTCTCGACCGCGCTGCCCCCAGCCCGACGCCGACGCGCGGCACTGCTCCACCAGCCTCTCCGCGCGCCTGTACTGCTGGTTGTGGACCTTCTCCGCGGCGGACGGGGGAGGCTGACGAGCTGCACGCTCTTCGTCTCGCCGGGGTTGAGCGCGGAGAGGGAGAGGCCGAACGGGAGCTTGAGCCGGGAGTGGTCGCCGATCACGAGGGACGACAGCTGGATGAAGTGCTCGGGCGGCAAGCCTGACGATCTCTTCCGCCGATGCACCTCCGCCGAACGCTAGCAGCCGCAGCCGGGTGAGCGCCCATGCTCGCGCCCCCTGGAGCTGCTTGTCAGCAGCGAGCGCCACCTCCCTTATTCCTCAGGTATGCCTCTCTCCCTTCTTGCTTTCTCTTCCATGGACCGTTAAATAATAGATTCGAGAGAGAGGGAGAGCTGAGTCCCACAAATATTTTGCAATCCCTCTCTCAGTCTGATTCCTTTCTTCTTCTACTGTTTTCCACATGAAAACGAAAAGGAGAGTTGGGAAGAGACCATTGCTACCATTAATGGTCAACTAAACTATTAAATTCTCTTTATAGTACAAAGAGTAAGGGCCTGTTTGGTTCTGATTTTAAACTCAACTTTTGAGTTTAAACGTTCATCACCCCAAAAATTTCATTTGGCAAACTCCACTTGGAAAGTTCTTTTCAAAAATTTTTTTTGGAATGAGTTTTTAAACTCAGCTTCCAGGAAACAGCTCAAAGCTGTTTTCCGAAACACTTTTTTCAGCAATTGCGGGCCCCACCCCGCTCCCCACCTCCCAAACCCCCCGCACTTTCTCTCTCTCCTCATTTCCACTTTTCTTCCTCCTCCAGAGAGCTCGCGGAGAATGGAGTTGGTCTCTCTCCTCATTTCCGACCGGAGCTGGGAGATCTCCTCCTCGACGCGGAGACCCTCGCCCAGTGTGCGGCGGCCCTCGCTCGACGCGGCGGCCCTCGTTCGACGCGCGGTGGTGGGGTCGTCGACGACGGCGCGGACGAGCCCTACACGCCGAACCCTAGACGCGGCCATGGCTGGAGAAGTCGAAGCCGGCGGCGGAGGAGCTCGCCTCGGGTGCGGTGGCCATGGCTGGAGAGGTCGAGCTCCTCGAACGGTGGTGGGGTCGTCGACGACGGCGCGGACGAGCCCTACACGTTGGACGCAGAGATACATAATGGACACAGGAGATACAGAATGGACACATGAACCCAATTAAAAAATCAGTTTCTAAAAATATTTTACCAAACAGAATATTCAAAATTTATTTTTTAAAATTATTTTTCAGATGAAAGTAACCAAACGCAAACTCAGAATTTCTATACTCAGAAAACAACTTTATAACTTACTTTCAGAAAACTGTTTTTAGAATAAAATTTCAGAAAGACTATCCAAACGGACCCTAAGTCTCTACTTTTATGATTCAGCATATTGGTATTACCTACATTAAGAGTATTATTAGCATTATTAAATGGTTATTATTATTATCAATAACGTATAATGCGAGCAGCAGTCTGTTGCGAGCCATGGCCCTGTTAAAGCAACATATAGCTTGCCTATAATATGAGAATCTTTGCCTAGAATCTTTGGGCATACTAATATTTTCTTTGGGCTAATTCACAGGTCCTAAGTAATGGCTAGAATTAATATCTTGACCTTGAGTCCACGAGAGCAGATCTGCTCCCTAAACCATTGCTTCCTAATAAATGAGAATTAAAGATTGGGTTTAGTTTAAATTATGGGTCTATATTAATACAGGCATAATTTTCGATAGGTTAATATAAATATATATGTATCATAAATAATTCTAATATGCATATTTTAATGAATTCTAATTAGCTATAGTTATTTTCCAAATATAAATTCTTCCTTAATTAGACTTCCCTTTCTAGATTAAGATTTTCCTTAAAACCGTGATTAGTCATACGTTTGTATTATATAATGCTAACTCCTTAATATCGACCCTAGGCTAACAGGCCATCTTGGACTCAACGGACGATTTTATGCACGGCCTGCCGGAATCCAACTTTGGACATATGGTCGGGTTCGTATCGAAAAATCGAATCCGTAGACATGTAGTTTGTCGACTTTAGAGACCGTTGACTTTGGCACGCTTTTCGGTGCAAAGCGGGTCCAACGGCGAACACCGTTTTTGTCCGAAATTACTATTTTGCCCCTGTGTCCAGAATTGGACTTAAGGACAGGCAATTCTAGCTAATTTGACTATTATGAGATCATTGGTCTTGTTTATTTCAGCTTCCGGGACTGTTGTATGGGTTTTGACTATTGTAGTATATTGAGTGGCTCAGATTATCGGTTTCACCAGCACAGGACCACAGGCGAGTACAGTTTATTGTCTGCATTTCGATATTGATCTTTACTATATTTTATTGATTAGTCATTGGTTATGTGATTATTTTCTATTATAAATTGTTGAGTCGGGAATATGAAGTACCAACGATGTGTGATCTGACCTTAGACAGTGTAGACAGTGTAGACAGTGTAGACAGTGATTTATTATTGCAAAGTAGACAGTGTAGACAGTGATTTATTTATTGCAAAGTAGACAGTGTAGACCGTGATTATTATGCATATAAACTGTGTAGATCATGATTATTATTTGTAGACAATGTTTCTTTATTTTAATATTTGCTGTAGACAGTGTAACTTTAGACAGTGTAGACAGTGTAACTTTAGACAGTGTAGACAGTGTAACTTTAGACAGTGTAACTTTAGACAGTATAGACAGTGTAACTTTAGACAGTGTAACTTTAGACAGTGTCGCATAATTGTCCCCAGACCGATCACATATCAAAGGTACTTCTAACAGTTGGAGAAAGTATTTTGTGTCTATTTATTTACTATCGGTTTTCTATATTTCCTGTTTATTTTCAAAACTCATGATTGATGTCTAACCTTTGTTTTATAGTCATTTTCTTTATTTGAAATGCATTCAGTGGATTGTGCTCGTTCCATTCCTGACTGGAAACCAACATTTTCAGGTTAGCCGCGGTTTCACTTAGCTTGGGGAGTGACGGGAATATTGCAGACAAAAGCCTAGAGACTAGATAGATAGTTGAGTTGTAGTCATTCATTTATTTGTACAAGTTTATTTTTTCTATAAATGTAAAACTTGTGATCTTGTAAATTAAATTAATTATGTGAATGAGCATTATTTGTGATTTTGATCTTCATGGCCGTGACAGCGTTCTACCACCGATACTGCGGCGTAGGCTGGCTTGGACACGTCTCGTATCCGTTTTAAAAAAAAAACGGGTACGGGTCGTGACACGTACCCTCACAGTGGGTGCGGGTCGTGACACATCGAAGCTTCAAAAGCACGAACGTTGCCTAGCTAGTTCGCGCGTTCTTCTTGATTCCTGGCACCTAAAAAGAGCGAGGGTCAGTACGATCTCATGTACTGGCGAGTGGCTAATTAAACCCAAGCTTCGCATTTGGTTCAAGCAATTTATAAAATATGTTAGCTAGCTATTTGTGATCTTTCTAACCATCCTGATCGATTTGTATGTTAACATGTCTTGAGGCAAGAAATTATCCAACTTTATCCCTATCACATGCATTAATTCAAGCCATGAAAGGGTGTGAAGGTCACTGGCAATGTCAAGCCATCATGGACTATAGCTAGGTTAGACGGCGATCCTTTCGCGGCGGGTAGCGAGTCCTATGCGAAAGTTTCTGAATCACCCACGCCGATTCAAGGCTGGCGCTTGCTACAACTCGTTCCTCCCGGGCCGAATCAGTTACTTCGTCTAGGCAACCGTTCGAAAAACTACACCTTATGCATAAGTTGTCCAATGATCGTTTTTGCATATTCATAAAATATTCTATCTTTTTACTAGAACATTTAACTTTCTCTTTTAGGTGTAAAACTGTCCCTTTCTTTGATCTTAGTCATTTATGCACTTTAGCGGTATCGTTGCGATAAACGTTAATCGATCCATCTTTCAGTTTGCATAGGCCAAGTGAATAAGGCATGAGAAAGTAGGCATCAGTTTTCAGGCAAAGCAGTACGATAACTAGTGCTACGTGAAGAATCGTGTCATAATTTTATTGATTCTACACTATGGCGACAAGCATTTCTTTTGTGTTTCATATTGATTTTGAAACAGAGGGTCGAGACGAAGAAGGTCAGTCACTCACCTTAGTCTTTGCTTCAGGCGAGGGACTGGTTGGCTGCGCTGACGTCGCCTACGCGATCACCTGAAATCGCATAAGCAACTGATTAGAAGACTGTATTATTCAAGGAATTCGATACAATGCGACTTCGAAAATGCAAGGAAAACCATCAAAAACATTCACGAAAACGTATTCAGGAAAACCAAAGTCAAGGCCAAAGCAAGTGCGGCATAAAAATTAGAACAACATGAGGTCTCTTCCGATTCAGCCGTAGAGCCAATCCTTGAGGTGCAACCGATGAATATAGGACTTGATTCTGAAGAAGCCTTTCCATAACGAGAAATGATCTTAATTCAATCGTTCCCGTTCGACCGATTCAGCCGATTCCGATCTATCGATTCTGACTCAATCGGTAGCGACAGTATTCCTTTCTCGCACACCCCGTAGACAAAAACGGGGCACGATGTAGGGACGGGGCACTACAATTATACTATCTAGCACTGTCACTCTCATTTTTTGTTATACGTATATTCAGTATACGTGTACGGAATCCCGACCCGTATCTTGACTTGTCTAGCATGGCTTGGCTTGGCTTGGTTTGGTCTTGGTTTAGCTTGACTTGGTTTATTTTGGTTTAGTTTAGATTTTTGTTGGAGATGGAAAGGGTTGATAGAAATATCAACTTTCCTCTCTCTCTCTCCTCATTACTTCTTCATTTACTCTTCCTCCATTAAACCTCTCCACCCACCTTAGGCAAGTGCAACTTGCTTCATGGAGGAACCCTATTTTTTATTGTTTCATTGTCTTCCTTACAAGTTTCTAAGACTCTTTAGTACTTAGCATTTTTAATTTTGGTGGATAATTTCTTGTAGATCTAAGTTTACTCAAATCTTGGTTTTTTTGGGTTTTGATCTACCAAATTCCTTATTTTCAAGTTTTGATTGTTTCATGTTGTAGAGAATTTGATTTTACTCAAAATGGACCTTTGAAAACCTGGATTTTGATTTGTCTTGAGTGATTTATGAACTTAGGAAGTTCATGGGTTCCATGAACTCATGTTCTCGGATTAGAGAAGATGAGCAGTGCTGGGCGCATAGCCATCAATATGCGCCCTAGCCACACTTCTTTCTGCTTAGGGTGCATAGCTCTTATTATGCGCCCAAGGCCTTCCCTACTTAGGCGCATAGGCTCTGACATGAGTCTAAGGCCCAAAACTTCCCTGCTTGGGCGCATAGTCCTTTTTATGCGCCCACTGAGTCTTGGAAGATAGTCTTCTGGCTTCTTTCCAAGTGCACCCTATCCCTCCTTTGGGTGCATGCATGTGGGCGCATGCTCTTGGGCGCATACAGCCCTGGGCGCATGCCTACCCTAGTACATGCTCTCCATGATACGCCTAACCGTAGGCGCATAACCCTAGGTGCATAGTTTTGGGCACATGCCATTCCCTGTGTATGTCACCCTAGGCGCATGCTCTTCTTGGACCATGTTGACCTTAGGCGCATGCTATCCCTGACACCCATTGACCCCTTTGGCGCCATTTCTGGCTAGGGAATTTTTTGTTACATTTATCCATGCTTGTCTCCATGGTCCATAGCGTAAGTTGTGACCCTTGAGCATGATGGGCATACTCCTATGATAGCTGGTATAATGTTATTACATGTGCCACGTGCGCGCTTTGAGCTTAAGCACGATCTCAGCATGGCATGTACACTCTCTGATAACTCTTTCAGTAGCCCGCCGTGGCGCACCCTTGACCAAGTGAATTCTTGGTGTACAAGTACCCTTAACATGAACACGACATGACAATATGGCTTTACATGATAACTTTTGATAGTGACCCGTCGTGGTGCACTCTTGATAAGCAACTTGGCATGATAGTTCTTGATGGTGGTCCGTCGTGACGCACACTTGACATGATAAGTAGTAACTTGACATAAATAATCTTGATAGTGGCCTGCCGAGGTGCATTCTTGACAAGTAATCTTGATAAGTAACAGTAACCTAACATGATATGATAATCTTGATAAGTATGACATATATTTTTTCCAAAAATTAATTCGTTCATCTAGTATTTTAGTTATTCTGTTGAACTCAGAATTGATCGGTTGATCACCATTTTGGTCACGATTAGCCATAACGGCGATATCTTTTGACCAAAGCATGATTTTACGGCACGGTGATTCCAGCGCACTTGTGGCGTTGAAATCTACCAAGGTACACTTTCAAAATCTAGAGTTCACAGTGTTTGACTAGATAGGCAACGACATGTCTCGATTTGCGTGCCATGATTTCCAAAATGGAAAAACACGACTTTGATGGCCAAACTTGCATGTTTAGATTATATTCAGATTATTATTAGGTTAAATTAGGTTTATAAGTGAATTATTCCAGAATTAATTATTATTAGTAGAACCCAACTAGCCACTATTCCATGAATTTAGAACTATAATATTAAAATTGATTTATAGTTTTCGTGCACAGTTCATGGTGCGATATGTGTTATAGGTTGACAGCTCCTAGATCGACATCCTCTCATCCTCGACTTGTAACTACAGTTTGTGCAAGGACCACAGGCAAGATACCTTGCCTCCCTCTTATGTTTAATTCCATGTTTATAGTTTCATATTATATGTATCATTAGATACTCTATTTGTTATAGATTTTATATGATTTATTAGCTCTCTAGTTGACTTTATTTATCTAGTTTCTACATACCGTTCACCAGTTTATGGTCTTGCTTGACTTGACATTGTAGTTATACTAGACTTGACTGTGTCTTGACTAAGTTGTACCTTGTCTCACCAGTACCTTGCTTGAGTCGTGTCATAACGAGTACGTGTAATTGAACTGCTAAATCCTTGTTATTGTTTTCTTGGTACCAGAGAATCTACTCGGGACGAGGGTGTTTGCCTTGATCTGTTTATATCCGTGAGTCCACACTTGAGACGAGGATGTCGATTATTTGCACCAGAGAGTCCACACTCGGGACGAGGGTGTTGACTTGACTTGCACCAGAGAGTCCACTCGGGATGAGGGTGTTTACATCAGAGAGTCCACACTCGGGACGAGGATGTTATACTTGCACCAGAGAGTCCACACTCGGGACGAGGGTGCCTTACCGTGAACTAACCAGAGAGTCCACACTCGGGACGAGGGTTAGTACTAACCAGAGAGTCCACACTCGGAACGAGGGTTAGTGATTAGTTCATACCTGCGAGTCCACTCGGGGCGAGGGTTTGGTATTCCATTGATATCGTGTTCGTTTGTTCATCCAACAGTTCAGTTACGTGTAGTTGTTCTAGTGTTCGTGTTCAAGGTCACCTGTCAGTAGCCACTTGTCGTTAGTCACTTGTTAGCAGTTTGGTCGTAGTCTCTTGCCGTATTAAAGTATCGTTCCTTGTTATATCCTATTTATATATTATCATGCATGATTAAACTGCTAGATAGGCATGTTTATATGTATCTTGCTATGTCCTTTGAGGACCTGATGATCTGTTCAGGTTTAGCGACTGCATAGAGTTAGTTAGCAGAGCGGGATGGTAGAGGATTGTGATATATGATACAGGTATTTGCTTGTCATTTCTTTAGTATCTTCTCGTGCTTTATATTCCGTACCATGATATATTCTGTTTATTTTATAGACTCATATCATTCTTGGAGTCTAATCGGACAATATGATAATGGGCTGCAGACCATGACCCATAATTGTTCATTCATGTTTTGCACACTTATTGTGGATTTAAGATATAGATTAAATTGCCATGATTTGGCAGTATACCCTATCCTTGACAGCGTTTACGTATTCGAGTCGGGCTGGAGTCCGCTTGATGTGTAGCTGGCTTGCTCACGTTCTTGCATCCGAAAAGCGGGTGCAGGTCGTGACAATGAATAATCTTGATAGTGGCCTGCCGAGGTGCACTTGACAGGTAATCTTGATAAGTAACAGTAACCTAACATGATATAATAATCTTGAAATGTTGTTGCGACGGCTAATTCAACTTGCTAAGTAACTCTCGTCTTGACACCGTGGATGATTGTGTCTGTACAAGCTACATGTCTCGTCTTGCATCATGTCTAGGACATGAATTTCTAATTTCTTCGGTCAGGAATTCATACTGAATCTGACAAAATTAATGACTAGATTGATCAAGTAGATTATAACGAGATTTTCCAGTCATATGCAATTCCGTTATCTTGGCACCTCAAGTGGACTTGTAGCATGCCGACGAGTAGGGCACATTTCCAGCATACTGTCATGTGTTGCACCCTAAGTCACCTAATCAACTCTCTCAACCTGCGGAAGGATAACTGAACATCAGAGACCAGCTAGACTTCTTCAATCTTTACCGATCCCAGAATGGAAACGGGAGCACATTACCATAGATTTTGTAACTGGGTTACCTAAATCCCCAGCTGGAAGAGATGCTATCTGGGTTATAGTTGACAGACTCACCAAGGTAGCCCATTTTCTCCCTTTTAGAATTGGCCAGTCGATGGATCAGCTAGCAGAGATGTACCTCAGGCAGATAGCCAGGTTGCATGGGTACCAGTCAGTATTGTATCAGAATAAGATTCAAGATATACATCGCACTTTTGGCGGAGTCTTCAAGAGAGCTTGGGGACTCGTCTCAAGTTTAGTTCAGCCTATCATCCGCAGAAAGATGGTCAGTCAGAACGTACGATCCAGACTCTTGAAGATATGTTACGGTCTAGTAAAGTTCGGTGGTTCGTGAGAAGATCACCTGCATCTAGTAAAGTTCCTATAATAACAGTTTCCAGGCCAGTATCCAGATGACACCATTTGAGGCATTATATGGCAGAAAGTGCAGATCCCCATTAGCATGGGATGATATGGGAGAGGCAGATGCTTGGTCCAGAGATGGTTACACAGACTATCGAGGTGGTCAGGCAAGTCAGAGATCATCTTCGAGTTGTGCAAGATCGTCAGCGCCATTGGGCCGATTTCATCGGCATCCTCTTGAGTTCTCTATCGGCGACCACGTATTCCTTAGGATCTCGCCTACCCGTAGCGTCATTTGTTTGGCGTACGGAAAAAGCTTAGTCCTAGGTAATGGGTCGTTAGATATTCTTGAGCGAGTAGGTGATGTATCCCATCGTCTCGCTCTTCCGCCATCGTTAGTGAGGTACATGATGTCTTCCATGTATCCCAATTGCGACGGTATATCCCGGATCCGAGTCATGTCCTTGATCATTCGAAATTGGTTGTTGGTACCAACCTTTCTTATGAGGAAAGACCTGTATCCATATTGGACCAAAGAGAGAAGGTACTCAAGAACAAGACTATTAGTTTAGTCCGCGTTGCTTGGGGTCACCAATCTTTGGGCGAGTCAACATAGGAGCGGATGATATCAGATCGCAATATCCATGCCTGTTTGACTCGTAAGGTATAATGTCTTTCTTATGCCTTATGCTTTTAATTCCTTGCTCGTACGAATGATTGCTTGATTGACTGCTAGTCGTAGATTTCTTGTGATTAGTATAGCTTGCCCTGACATCTCTAGCCTCTTGATTTAATTTTGAGGACGGAATTCCTTTAAGGTGGATAGAGTTGTCACTCCCGTTTTCCATTATACGTATATTCAGTATACGTGTACGGAATCCCGATCCGTATCTTGACTTGTCTAGCATGGCTTGGCTTGACTTGGTTTGGTCATGGTTTAGCTTGACTTGGTTTATTTTGGTTTGGTTTAGAATTTGGTTGGAGATGGAAAGGGTTGATATAAATATCAACTTTCCTCTCTCCCCTCATTACTTCTTCAGTTACTCCTCTTCCTCCATTAAACATCGCCACCCACCTTAGGCAAGGGCAACTTGTTTCATGGAGGAACCCCATTTTTATTGTTCCATTGTCTTCCTACAAGTTTCTAAGACTCTTTAGTAATTAGCATTTTTTTATTTTGGTAGATAATTTCTTGTAGATCTAAGTTTGCTCAAATCTTGGTTTTCTTGGGTTTGATCTACCAAACTTCATTATTTTCAAGTTTTGAGTTCCATGTTGTAGAGAATTTGATTTTACTCAAAATGGACCTCTGAAACCCGGATTTCGAGTTTTGAGTGATTTATGAACTTGGGAAGTTCATGGGTTCCATGAAATCATGTTCTCGGATTAGAGAAGATGAGCAGTGCTGGGCGCATAGCCATCAATATGCGCCCTAGCCACACTTCTTCCTGCTTAGGGCGCATAGCTCTTATTACGCGCCCAAGGCCATCCCTGCAAAGGCGCATAGGCTCTGACATGTGTCTAAGGCCCAAAACTTCCCTGCTTGGATGCATACCTTTTTATGTACCCACTGAGTCTTGGAAGATAGTCTCTGGTTTCTTTCCAAGTGCACCCTGTCCCTGCTTTGGGCGCATGCATGTGGGCGCATGCTCTTGGGCGCATAGTCTTGGGCGCATACAGCCCTGGGCGTATGCCTACCCTAGTACATGCTCTCCATGATACGCCTAGCCCTAGGCGCATAGACCTAGGTGCATAGTTTTGGGCGCATGCTCCCTACTTGGGCGTATGCTATTCCCTGTGTATGTCACCCTACGCGCATGCTCCTTGGACCATGTGACCTTAGGCGCATGCTATCCATGACACCCCATTGACCCCTTTGGCACTATTTCTGGCCAGGAAAATCTTGTTGCATTTATCTATGCTTGTCCCCATGGTCCATAGCGTAAGTTGTGACCCTTGAGCATGATGGGCATACTCCCATGATATCCTGGTATAATATTATTACCTTTGCCATGTGCGTGCTTTGAGCTTAAGCACGATCTCAGCATGGATATACACTCTCTGGTAACTCTTTCAATGGCCCGCCGTGGTGCACTCTTGACCAAGTGAATTCTTGGTGTACAAGTACCCTTAACATGAACACGACATGATAATATGGTTGTACATGATAACTCTGATAGTGACCCATCGTGGTGCACTCTTGACAAGCAAACTTGTATGATAATTCTTGATGGGGTCCGTCGTGATGCACCCTTGACATGATAAGTAGTAATTTGACATGAATAATCTTGATAGTGGCCCATCGAGGCGCACTCTTGACAAGTAATCTTGATAAGTAATAGTAACCTAACATGATATGATAATTGAAATGCTATTGGGGCTAACTCAATTGCTAAGTAACTCGTCTTGACACCGTGGATGATGTGTATACAAGCTACATGTCTGTCTTGCATCAGGTCTAGGACATAAAATTTCTAATTCTACGGTCAGGAATTCATATGAATCTGACTAGTATGATGATGATCAGAGTATAACGAGATTTTCAGTCACATGTAATTCCGTTATCTGGGCGCCTCAAGTGGACTTGTAGCATGCCGACGAGTAGGGTACATTTCCAGTATACTGTCATGTGTTGCACCCCTAAGTCACCTAATCAACTCTCTCAACCTGCGGAAGGATAACTGGATAGTCTGCAGGGCTTGTGATAACTAGGCTTGTGATAACCCTAGTTAGTTAAAGTATCAAGTCGTACTCATTGCTTGGCCGTGATTGTTGAATGGATTCTAGTCTAGTCTTGTCTCGATAAGGCTGGTACATGGTTACTTCAGCACGTTACTGTTTATGCTTTACTTTATCGATAATTGGATAGAGACTAATTTTTGTTCAGGTGAAGGGTTATAACCCCGGTCCTTGTTTGCTTTACGGGTTGTAACTTGGTTACTGGAACAGTTTTTTAGTTATCTTATCGTTTATCACCCAACTCACATAACTCTATTTTTTTGTTATTATTTATGTCTTGTGTTCTAACATGCTGGTTTTAGTTCTTAAGTAAAGCCTCCCTTGTGACACTTGCTCTTTCTGGGGTCTGACCCAGCTGGTTTTGTATGGCCAGATTTCGGAGTAGCTTCCGAGGATCTTCCAGCCTTCCAGCCAGATGGTGAACACTAGACGCAACCCTGGCAACGAGTGAGTTTTATTTTGCTCTTCCACTCTATTGTAAATTATTCTTTTGAGGCGTTTAGTCGTCGAGCAAGTGTTAGCTCATGTTGAAAGCTTACATTCCTGTCCGCCTAAGGACTGTAACATGATTGACAAATCCTAGGGTTGATCATATATGACTTTAACTCTTGCTAGTCTTCGCATTTTGTATGACTAGCTTCATGACTATCTGAATATGTAATGTATGGGACGCCTTACTTTATATGTCTGATGATCTACCATCTTACTACATTTACTTGCTTGCTTGAGATTGAGACACTAGGCTTGTTCTTGACCATAAGAGATTGTTGGCTTGTAGATAAATTCTTATGCATCTAGACAGTCGTGACTGTATTGCAAGGTGGGATTCACTTCAACGTACGTAGCTGGCTGTGTCTGTCCCCCGCTCTCCAGTATTTTGGTTCTGGGGCGTGACAAGCACAACACAAGAATATCTTGACAGGTACTAATGAAATCACACATCAAGATGGAAAAGAAGAACAAGAAAGACAGACCTGCTAACCCGTCACCCTCAGTATCGGTCTCCTCGACCGTCAGCGCAAAAAATCCGCCCCTCTGGTGTTGGGCATGGTACTGTGCCATAGGTGGCCTAGCTCCCTCTCTTTGACCCTTTGCTCCACCATATGGAGGTGCAGTGGGGCAGTCTCTTATCTGGTGAGTAGCGGATCCACAGAACAGGCAAACTTTCAACCTCTTCCTACAAACATCCCAAACATGTCCCGGCTTCCTACAATAGGCACAAGTGGGTGTCCTCTGGTCCTGTCCCCAGGACTGATACTGCATCTGCGAAACTCTAGCCGGTGCCCATATCTGTCATGCCCCGATTCCGTCGATCGATAGTCGTCCCCCGAGCGTGATGTCGTGCGAACCTAGTTTGCGATCACACAAGGCATAGTCATAAGGTAATTCGAAATACGAGATCTAAGAGCAAGCAAACAAATTGAATCACACATGAAGTAGAGAGAACTTTGATCTTTATTGATAATGGACATCATTTACAGACTCCGGTACAGGACTTATGTCGTACGAGCTACAACGTGACTCAATTACAAAAAAGTGCCGATAAGATAGCCGTTCCATACATTGCACACATCTCTCAATATACAATAGTCTTCCAGTGACCTAGAATGGAGGGACGCTGAGCTATCTTTCTTGGACAGTTGAGAGTTTTCAAAAGTGGAGTTGCAAAAAAAGTCTTCGACGTACGGTCGAAGCTTCAAAATTACGAACGTCGCCGAGCTAGTTGGTGCATCCTTCTTGGTTCACGGGACCTACAAAGAACGAGGATCAGTACGATCACATGCACTGGCGAATGATTAATTAAAATTTAAGCTCTACATTTGATTCAAGCAGTTTTATAAACATGTTAGCTAGCTATTTCTGTGATCTTTCTAACCATCCTGATCGATTTGCATGTTAACATGTTTTGAGGCAAGCATATAAAACTGTATACATTAAGCAACTATCATATTCATCCCGTGTCACATGCATTATTTAAGCAGTGAAAGGGTGTGAAGGCCACTGGAAATGTCAAACCATCACGGACTATAGCTGGGTTGGACGGCGACCCTTTCGTGGCGGGTAACGAGCCCTGTGCGAAAGTTCCCGAATAACCCACGCCGATGTAAGGCTGGCGCTTGCTATACTCGTTCCTCCCGGGCCAAATCGGTCCCTTGGCCTAGGCAACCGTTCGAGGAAACTACACCTTGTCGACAAGTTGTCCAATGACCGTTTTGCAGAGTCTTAAAAAATGCTATCTCTTTTCTAGAACCTTATCATTTCTCTTTTATGTGCGAAACTTAGCCTTTCTTTTGAACTTAGTCGATTTACTCACTTAGCCATATCGTTGCGATAAATGTTAATCGATTCATTCAATATTTTGCATAGGCTAAGTGGAATTGCATAAAAAAGTATGTTTTTTATTTTCAATACCGGCATTTTGATAGCAAGTGTTTCGTGAAGAATCGTGCCATGATTTCTTTGATTCTACACTATTATGACAAGCATTCATTTAAACTTCATTTTGATTTTGAAATAGAGGGACAAGACGAAGGAGGTCAACCATTCGCCTTAGACTTGCTTCAAGCGAGTGACTGGTTGGCTGCGCTGACGTCGCCTACGCGATCACCTGCAATCACGTAAGCAACTGATTAGAATACTGTGTAATTCAAGGAATTTCAATATGAATGCGAAGCTCGAAAATGCCAGTCACGAAAACCTATCAGAAACATTCACGACAAACGCATTCACGAAAACCAAAGCCAAAGCCAAAGCCAAATCAAGTACGGCATAAAAACCAGAGCAACGAGAGGTCTCTCCCGACTCAGCCGCAGAGCCAATCCTTGAGGTGCAATCCGCTGAATATGGGACTTGGTTTTGAAGAAGTCATTCCATAACGTGGAATGGATCTTAATTCAACCGTTCCCGTTTGATCAACTCGGCCGATTTCGACCTATCGGTCCCGATCGAATCGATAGCGATAATGTTCCTTTCTCGCGCATCCCGTGGACGAAAATGGGGCACGATGTAGGGACGGGGTACTACACCATAACCAACTAATAAAAAGTTTTGTCCTCGAAACTTAAGGATAGAACCTACCTCTACGTGAATATTGAAGAAAATTTCTTCTTCATTTCCGATTCAAGCTCCCACGTCGACTCTTCGACCGAATGGTTACGCCAGAGTACGCGGACGAGAGGGATCACTCGATTTCGCAGCAACTTATCCTTGCGTTCTAAGATTTGAACTGGCACTTCAATGTAGGATAAGTCAGACTTTAGCTCCAGCTGGCCAAAATCTACCACGTGGCTAGAGTCGTGCACGTACTTCCGCAACTGAGAGATGTGGAGACATTGTGTACACCTTCTAGCGCCGACGGTAGGGCAATTTTATAGGCCACTGGGCGACCCGCTCGAGTATTTCGAACGGCCCAACGAATCTCGGACTCAACTTTTCCTTCGCGTCGAACCGAGTAACTCCTCGCATGGGTGACACTTTAAAAAATACTTAATCGCCTTCTTGAAACTCGAGGGATCGATGATGAACATTCGCATAACTTTTCTGATGACTCTATGCAGTCTTTAATCTTTTCCGAATGAGCCGAATTTTTTGCACGGTCTGTTCCACCAGTTCTAGGCCGAGAATCTACCGCTCTCGGACTTCGTTCCAACAAATGTATGATCGGCACTTTCATCCGTACAGGGTTTCATACGGCGCCATTTGGATGCTGGATTGATAGCTATTGTTGTATGCAAATTTGGCCAGAGGTAGATGAATGTCCCAGCTTGATTTGAAGTCAATTGCGCAGAGTTGTAGCATGTCTTCGAGAATCTGATTGACACGCTCCGTTTGGCCATCGGTCTGGGGATGATAGGCTGAGCTAAAGTTCAACTTGGTACCCAAAGTCGACTGAAGGCTACTCCAGAATTGCGACATAAATCGTGAATCCCGATCAGAGACGATGGATACTGGAACTCCGTACAGCCGTACGATCTCATCAAGATAAATCTGCGCCTGGCAATCAACGCTCCAAGCAACTTTAATGGCAATGAAGTGCGCTGACTTGGTTAGTCGATCGACGATGACCTAGATGGTATCATTTTCTCGCAGCGTCTTCGATAGACCATTAAAAATCTATGCACACGTGCTCCTACTTCCATTCTGGAATTGCCAGATTCTGTATCTCCCCGCCCGGTCTCTGGGGCTCAGCTTTCACCTGCTGATAGGCCATATATTACGACACGAAGAGTGCCACATCTTTTTTCATTCCGTGCCACCAAAAGTTTGTGCGAAGGTCCTTGTACATCTTCGTGCTACCGGGATGCAAGGTGTACTTTGCATAGTGCGCCTCCGACAATATCTCCTTTCTAAGTTTTGAATTATCCGAAATGCATAGCCTACCCTTCAATCGAAGCATGCCGGTTTTGTCTTCCGTAAAGTCGGTCGTACCCGTCGAGATTAGCTCTCACATTTTCTTCAGGTACGGATCATCCTTCTGAGTGGTCTTAATCTTTTCTTGCAAGCTCGGCTCTAACTGCAACTTTGCCAACTGCACATTCCTGAATTGGACTTGGAGTTCGATGCCCATCTCTTCTAAGTCGCGTAGCAGTCTGCGGTTGATGGATAGCGAGGCAATGTACTTCCAACTCAGAGCGTCCGCCACAATTTCCCTTTTCCGGCGTATAGTCAATAGTTAAGTCATAATATTTGATTAGTTCAAGCTAACGCCTTTGCCGCAAGTTCAGTTCCTTCTGCGTGAATAGATACTTGAGGCTTTTGTAATCGGTATAGATCATGCATGCCACGCCATAAAGATAGTGATGCCACAATTTCAACGCGAACACAATCGCCGCTAACTCCAGGTCATGAGTAGGGTAGTTTTTCTCGTGCGACTTTAGCTGTCGGGAAGCAAAAGATATCACCTTATTCTGCTGCATCAGCACACACTCCAAGCCCTGACTAGACGTGTCGCTGAATATCTGAAAACCCTCAGTCCCTTCTGGAAGTATGAGTATCGGGGCCGAGACGAGCCGTTGCTTTAATTCTTGGAAGGAAGCTTCACAGTCGTCTGACTATTCAAACGTGACTTCTTTCTGGGTGAGGCGATGCGATCTTCGTTAAGTCTTTCACAAAGCGTCGGTAGTATCCCGCTAAGCCAAGAAAACTTTGAATCTCATCGACGGATGCTGGCCGTTTCCAATCGACAACGACTTCAACTTTTTTTGGATCGGCTGTAATGCCTTCAGCAGAAATGATGTGTCTAAGGAATGCGACGCTGCTCAGCCAAAACACACATTTGCTTCACTTCGCATATAACTAATTTTCTCGAAGGATCTGAAGAACGGTCCGTAGATGCTCAGTATGTTGTTGCCTATTCTTCGAGTATGTAACTCCACCTTCCTATTTTTTTTGAGAATTTTAAAGTTTTCCACTAATAATAAATTTTGACTAAACAAATTTATGAATAATAATCCTCATGACTATTTTGGAGGGAATTTTGAATAAATATATTAGGGAGGAAATTTATAGTTTGTTACAACCATTTGGAGTGCTCCACATTTTTCAGAACTTCCTAACTAATTTCTAACTGAACTTTTTACTAATTGCAAATTAGTGAAAAGGGGAAGGACTATTCTGCTTAAATCCCATTTGGTGGAGGGATTTTTGTGTTAATATGTTCTTCCTATTAATTCTCTCGGGAGGAGAGAGAGAGAGAGAGACAGAGAGAGAGGAGAGAGAAAGAGTTCATTATTCTATCCAGAGCTTCTCAATTCTCTTCTCCTCCTCTCCCAATTTCCTTTCCAGCCGGCCGAAACCTAACCCTAATTTCTTTATCAATAGCGGCGACGACGAAGTGACATACGACCTTCTCTTTCGACCGACGGAGCCGACTCGGTAGATCCATCGCTCGGCGACACTTGATCCCGGCGAGCGGCTAGGCGCTCATCTCCCTGACGGTGTCGGGCGACGACAACAGCTGGGCGACAGCAACAATGATGACGACAGCTAGTTGTCTTCCCCGAGGACTGCAGGCGGAGCCACCACCGCTACGACGGCTGCGACCGACAGACATCAGGCGACGATCGGGGACGACGAGATCGTCTTCTCCAACAACGTCGAGTGGCGGGTAGACACAGCTCTCTGACATGACATGGTGAGCGAATTTTCATCAAGACACTCTGGTTCGACTCTTCCTTCACCACGGGTTTTTCGGCATTGATTGACTCTGTCGATCAAGAATTCGAGATCTAAGGAGCAGGTCAGTAACTATTTTCCTTGATTTCTATGAATCCGTAATTATTATTCTTTTCTTGTTGAATCGGATCAAGAAAACACTCCTTAGAATCATTCATTTTCTTGCATAGCAAATGTTCATGGAAACTCCTTTACCAATGCTGGATCAGTTCTGGACACGCAAAGAACCATGTCTGACTCTTCGAGATTGCGTTTGCATTCCCTTCTGGATTTCATTCTTCAGGTACCTATTTACATCAGCATTATAGAAATTTGTTACTCGTCTCTGAATTTGATTTGGTGTCGGCATGTCCAGTGGCTTGTGTAGGAACATAACAGTTTTCGTATGTACGTGTCTGAGGCTTGTTTGTGTCCAGCCATTGAATTATGTTGGCGTGTGTCCGTAGAGCTAGTTTGTGGTGGCTATGTTGTCGTAGCAATATTCGGGAGTGCGTGACCAAGGTTGTCGTGTCCAAGCAGTGAACGTGCCCATGTGCGTTGGCTGAATTTTCAAAGGCCAGGGTCGAGTGCAGAGTTCTTCTGAGATGGATTAGTAATTCTCTTTTATTAGAATTCGATTTGGTTGTATTATATAATTTGTATTTAATCTTCTAATTTACTTTCTCTTGATTTACTCTATTGGATTTTATGTGTGTATTCTTGAAGTCTACAACCTTTTGTTGGTATAGCCATTAGAGTGAAGTTGTGAGTTGTTTCTTTTTGAATTCTCAAGTAGAGAGTATGTTGGAACGAACATTGTGTGTTGACTACAATTGCAGGTTGATGGGTTAATAGATTTTTGCTATTT
The DNA here is from genome assembly GCA_029216955.1 of Iris pallida. NCBI lineage: Eukaryota > Viridiplantae > Streptophyta > Magnoliopsida > Asparagales > Iridaceae > Iris > Iris pallida. The sequence goes on from JANAVB010028142.1 coordinate 37,031, forward strand.
TGAACATTTCTGAGTGATATATTGAAAACTGGCTTTGTTTATTCAAACGTTGCTGAGTTATGCTAATGTGTGGATTTTAACTAAATGTAGCTGGAAGAAAGGTTGTCCTTGTCAAAACCTTAGATTACTGCTCATGTATGTTGTATAGGGATTATAGTAGAATTAAAATTAATTTGACCTTGTAGGAATTATTTTAGAATTAATTAGTTATTTTAGAATGTTTTAAATGAATTTTAGTCATTTTAGCCTTTTTAGCCATTTTGGCCATTTTGTGATTTTCTAGATATTTTGACTTGTGTTGTACTAGCAACTGGTTTAACCTTAGTGGACATTGTATAGGAGCCTAACCATGCCTTAGAATTATTATTTTTATTTTTAGAATTTATTTTAGGCTTGAGTTTATTTTTTAAGGCTTTAATTGATTTTTTAGCCTTTTTCATGCTAGCCTTTTTGAGTTGGGCCTATTTTTACTTAAGAATGAGTTGGCCCAAGTGAAACCCTAACCCTAGAGCTCCCTACCTGGCCGCCCAACAGCAGTACCCCTCCCCTTCTCTTCATTTGTGAAGTTTTAGCCTCCACAAGTGAACCATAATAGATCCCCTTCTCCAAAACTCTATTTCCTTCATCCGGAGTCCGTTTCTTCCCAAACGAACTCTGTTGCACTCATCGAGGAGAGGAGGATCTGCTGGAGCATTTCTAGCAAGGAGGCGGAGGCTTTTTCTTGAGGGAAATCGGCCGACACGACAACCCAGGGGCTCCGTTCATTGAGTTTTTGACACTCAATAGGTAAACCCTAATCTACCATAGTAAATTTGGAATTTCTTTTATTTTTGCATCCATATAGGTTCCTTAGACTTGCCCATGAAGTTTGATTGGTTTTCGACTTCGTTTGATGGCGGTATCGGACACGTGTCGGTCCTTTACGGCACGTGTTCGACGAAATACCACTTAGAATTGAAAAGTGTTAATTTTCGATTCTGTTTTCACAAAATCCTTCCTTATATGATTTTTAACAACTTTCGTGAAGACGGATCAGAAATCGACACGATTTTGGCATCCGAACGGACACGAACATGCGTGCACGAGATCCCGTGCAAGGTCCCGTGCACGCCCTGCAGTTTGTGCGTCATAACTCGACGCACAGAGCTCCGTCTTGCATGAAATTTTACGAGGTCGTAGGGGCAACCTCTGCCCACATGCTCGTAAAATTTCACGACGTTTCATCGAGCGAGCACGGAGAAATCGTGCGTGCACTGGTCGACTGAACTGTACACTCGGGCTGAAATTTGCCGCTGACACGACCTTCGTACGCGAACACGGCACGTCGAGGACCCGTACCAGGAGTTGGAACACGTATCCCTATACCTAGACTACCCAGGGACTCGATCTCGAGTCGTGGCGTGGCCCGACGCGCGAGCCACGAGCGACGAACCGCGTGCACGAGCATGCACGCACGCGCGCGCGCACAGGCCATGCGCTGTTGCGCGAGCTGCTGTGTCGTGTCGCTGCGACTTTGTGTCATTTCGACGTGTCCTAGACCTACCCCGTGACCCTACCTAGCCGTGTGCACGAGCACGAGGCTTCTCGTTGCGCGTGTGACGCGCAATCGAGCGAGAACACCCTCTTTGACACGCGAGATCGGTTTTCCGATACGCATTCTCTGGACACGACACAGACATGGTTTCGACTCTGGGAGTACCCGAGCACGTCCCACGTGTCGAGACCGACCTATTTGCCAAGTTTCGTGGGTTAATTCTGAGTTTTGTGTTTTGAGTCTTTTTGTGAAAAATCGGGTTTTCATTGAATTGGAAATTTGGGATTTATATGATATTTTGTTTTCTGAGTTTAATGGCTATAATTTCTGAGTATTTGGTACTTGGTCACTGTTTGGGACTTGTGGGAATCAACTCTCGGGGTTGATTCATATTTTCTACCTATTTTTAGGCGTATATGGTATTTTACCTATTAATGTATATAGATATATATATTATGTATATATATAGATATAATTCTTTAAATGCTTAATTTCGAAATGTGTATTTGTGAGGGTCGAGACTCTGATTTCAGACCTGGGAACTTACTCCAGGTTCGAGTACGACCTTGTTGGCTTTCATATTGGGTATATACCTATAAATGGATATGTGCCTATATGTAAATATATATATTATATGTTTTGCTATAGATTGTAATATATTATGCATAAATTACTCTTATAGTCTCATATTATTCTGTTGCTCAGATTTAGACCCTCTACCAGCAGCCCCGACATCATTGTTCACTCACAAATCATGTTCCCTTTCCTAATTTATATATATATATATATATATATATATATATATATATATATATATATTATATATATATATATATATTTGTGTATGTCTATATATGTATCTATATAAATTGTGATGTAAGTATAAATATAGATGATGCAATAAATTCTTGTGATATGACTATAGGAAGTGTTTGGACAGATTAGGATCGCCGTTAGGAGCCTAATTTTGTCGAATTGGCCGACAAGTTGACCAAGTTGACAAAAGTCAACTTTGGGTCAAACTTGATCCAATTCAACTCAAACGAACTTCGAATGACCTGAAATTTTGTGTATGACCTAGAAATTAGTAAATGGACTAGTTGACCAATATTTGACCAGGTTTGACCAACGTTGACCAGGTTTGACCAGAGTTGACCAAGGGTTGACTTTGACCAAAAGGGACCTAGAAGCATGTAGTCTTGTATTGTAGCTATTTCCTTTGATATTTTAGATTTGGTTGTGACATGTGTATACTTAAAATAGATTTATATCACTCCAGTTCAGTTATACATCCTCATCAGCAGCTCGGATTGTCAGGCGAGTACATTCTCTGAAAGTTCTTTCATTTACTTGTCGAATTCTATATTTCAGTTTTAGTTAATTCTATTTGATTTTCGGTTACAAACACGAATTGATATTTTTCTGGAATCCATGTATACGACACACATACCTTACTTGTCTAGCCTTTATTACAAGAATCATTACAAGAATCACCTACAAGCACCTTCATGTTCTGGCTAGATTTATTCTCGATTTACGTGTCGTGTTATAGATTCATTCATATTTGTCGGGCGAGGAAATACTTGAGTAGACATGTAAACATTCCTAAATACTCGAACCACCTCCCTGTGAATTATACAAGAACGATAGCCGTCCCACACTTGGCCAGTGTATGATGTGCCGGATTACCCCTAGCCGTTTACATGTCGATCTCAGTATTTTAAAACATACTGTGAGTATTGTCTAAAATCTTTACTAGAATCACCACAAGAATCTTTACTAGAATCATCACAAGAACCATTACAAGAATCACCCTACTTGGATCATTGAATGGAATCACACTTGACATATATTGTATCACTGGACTCATATCACATTATTCTAATTCAGCTAGCTTTTATTTACAGTCTTCATTGACATGATATTCTGTTTCACAACTTTTACTTTTCTTGTTCTTTTACTATAGTTTTACATCTTAAACTGTCTCGAATTCCCATGCTTCATCAATAAAATTGTCTATAATTGTTTTTATAGTTTTCGTCATTTACTTGGATTTACTTGATGAGATGTATTCGTTCCAGTCCTGATTGGATCCGTTGATAAAATTTTACAGGAAACATGGAGTTCACAGCTAGCCTAGAGGACACTAGTAGAGCTTGGAGTAGTTGTATAGAGTTTGTGTTTCTTCCTTTCTTATTTATCATGGAGTTGTATTGAGACCTTGAGTTAATTAATGAAATTGTTTTACTTCACTTCTAGTTGCCTCTTTCTTGTAGTTTCTTATCTATTTCATCGTGCTATTTATCTATCCCTAGTTTGTGATTGAGTTTGTATCCTTATGAGATTGTCCTCCGTCTGGAGGGTATATCACATTGTGTTAGATAGATTGTGACCTAGAACAGCGTTCTACCGCCGACAGTATGGCGTAGGCTGGACGTACCCACGTTCTCGTGCCCGTAAAACGGGTGCGGGTCATGACAGCAGAGTAGTTAGTCAGGGATAACAACCATTTGAATTATTAATAAACATGATAAATTGCCATTATTTAGAGCTTACCAAATTAGTACTCATATCCAGGTGGATTTGGAGGTTGTGATATTTCCGACACCGATTACCCTAAGCAAGACAAGTACTTTCTATGGTTTTGTGCATTTACATATCTTGTACTTATCTTGATGACACGATGTGACATGATATCTTGTACCTTTGTACTTTCCTGTTCTTGTACTTACTTGTGTCGGGGAGAGAAAATACACTAGCTATGTGACCAAACCCAGGTTCTGATATTCATGTAGATAGCTTAGGCCTCGCACCGTGCACGCGGGTCCTAAGCCGTACCGATATTCATGTACTCCTGTACATATTCCTGTACTCACCCCAGCCGGTCACATAGGCTAGTTGTATTTCAAATATTGTGCATGTGTCATGTCTTGTACTTCAGGTTCATGGTTACTTCATGTACTTTATTTTTTGTACTTACATTCCTGTACTTTCATGTTCTTTTTCTGTATTTTATATTTCATGTTCTCCTGTACTCATTTCCATATCATGATGTTCTTGTTCATTATCTAGAACTGTACTTTGCTCCGCTCCTGACTGGATATGTTGCAGGTGTACGTGCAGGATATTGTTCTATCTTATGGGCCAGAGCCCGGGATCTTAGCTCAGGATAGAGACATGACTTAGCTAGAGGCTTCAGGTTTAGACTGTTTAGCTTTACTCCTAGATATGGTTTTAGTGTTCATAGTGTATTTTATTCCTATTGACTCTGGTACTTTTACGTTATATGGACTTGTGGATTTTGGTGATCTTTTTGGGATCGTTTATAGATGCTATGATTTGTACTTATTCATATTTACTTGTTAATTTCCCTAGCTTGGTACAGCTTACTACGTTGAGTCTTCCAACGTAGGCTGGGCGTGTCCGACTCGTGTCCGATTATTCGGGAGCGGGTCATGACATTTTTAGTGGTGGGCCATTCAGGTCTGTCCTAATTGTACCTAGGTATTAGAGTACTATTGGGGGACTTGTTAAAACTAGGAAAACTTGATCACAACATATAAAATTAGGCACATCGGGTATATTAATATTCTATAAACACTTGTTGTTTCTAGGTTTAGGACATTTTAACAGTTTTTTATTTTTTAGATAATTCAAACACGCAACACCGGAACTGTTGATCCACCTACACTTGAGGGCTCCGAGCTTCAACTACTTTCTATCGCCCTACTATCTCCATGGGTAGTACGCAGTTGATAGAGACGTTTCAAGAGTTTTTTGACACCCAGAGGGAGCAGGCCATCCTTTTCTAAGCCAGATTTGTGGATACACTCTTCGAGCCAAGAAGGACTTCTGACTTCCATACTCTCAGACCTTTGGACTTCTCCAATACCGAGCGCATATCTTGTACCGAGGAGCAGATCGAGAACCTGGAACCGCCACTGAAAATCATCAAAGTCCTTGAGGACCTGACTTCTCTGAAGATTGGAGCCACCAGCCAGGAGATCAAGAATGTAGCGCAGACAATGGAACGAGACGAAAAACTAAAGTCCACGAGAGATAAGAAGACTTACGACGGGGATAACAACTACTGTGGATCTGCAAAGTGTCGCTACACTCAGATATCGCTTCTTCAGCCCCAGTGGGAGATACAGATTCATATCCAGCCGACGATCATTTGCAATTTTGCCACCTCTCAGGACGCCACTATGAAGAGTGCCATAAAAGACGGAGGCTATGCTTGTACTATGGATCGCCTACCCATCAAGTCAAGGATTGCCCGGAGACCATTGATCACACTGCCCAAGGACAAGCACGAGGAGCATCAGGACTACAGCAAGGGGACCTACCTCTCCAGATTCAGCAATCACATGGAGCACTACCCTACATCAGGACAGTTGAAGAAGATTGAAGAGATTCCAGTCCCGGAGGAATAATGAAGATAGACTGAAGGCAGAAGGCTTCTTTTGTATGGTTGGAGAAAACCATGTATCTTGATTTGTATTCCAGTCTTCCTTAAATTTTTCTTAGCACCTAGATCCTTTCTTGTCACGACCCGCTCCCGAATAATCGGACACGAGTCGGACACGCCCAGCCTTTGTCGTCAGACACAACAAAGTAAGCTGTACCAATCTAGGGAAACTAACCATATATCAAGACAAGTATGTAAATGCAGCATCTATAAATGTGTCCCAACCAGAGTAAAGTACAAACTCAGAATTTATTATATTCCAGCAAATGAAAGTAAGTCTACTAGTCTAAATACAGGAAAAAATAAAAAAGCTAAAGGTAAACTCTAGGCTTCTGCGGCCTCTAAGTCACAAGCAACTCCAGCTGGCTCAGCAAAAATAGCAACATCCTGTCTATAATAGGTGTCGCACAGGGCCTCCAACTCACCTGCAACATATCCTATTCAGGAGCGGAGCAAGTACAATTCTAGGTAATGAACAAGACATCATGATATGAAAGTACAAAAAAATATGAAAAGTATATGAAAGAATATGGTGAATAAGTACATGAAAGAACAGGGTGTGTAAAGTACATGAAAGAACATGGTATGTAAGAAGATGAAAGAACATGATATGTAAGCACAGGAAAGAATATGGTGTCTTGGGAATCACAGGAAATAAGTACAAGGTATATCTTCTGAACATATATGTACAATGTTTGAAATAAACTAAGTATGTGACCGGCTAGGGGTAAGCACATGAAAGCACATGAAAGTACATGAAAGCACATGAAGGGTACGGCTTAGGACCCGCGTGCACGATGCGGGTCTAAGCTAAACACACCTGAGTTGTTTCTTGCGTTTGGTCACATAAATAGTCTATTTCCCTACCCCAGGTACAAGTAATAAGAACAAGGAACATGAGCACCAGAAAATACATGAGTGTTGCAATGTGTCAATCAAGAATGTACAAGACCCGTAGAGTG
>JANAVB010028143.1:0-86044 GCA_029216955.1 Iris pallida
CTCTCTCTCTCTCTCTCTTCTCTCTCTCTCTCTCTATATATATATATATATATATATATATATATATATATATATATATATATATATAAAATATTATATATAATATATATATATATATATATATAATTATATATATTATATTATATATTTTCCTATATCGGTTCTACATATAAGGTTAATATGTATAGCTTTTCTTGTATATATATGTGGTTTCTTGAGTTGTTGGGCTTTACTTGTAATGCCCCGCTCCGCACGGTGCATTATAATGAGTCATTGACTCGAAGAGTTATGTTGGCCAAAGGTAAGCTTTGAGTCGGTTGGAATCTATGAATCGAATCGATGCAAAGGATAAGTTCCGTTTGAACAAGTGTTGAAGTTAGTTGATCTGGTATACAGGCTATGCCTTTATGCTGGATTACGAATCATGGCATGGGCGCGATAGGCCAAACCAACCGAGTAGTTCAAAGGAATGGCTAAGTCCGAGAGTTAGCTATGCGACCAAGTTATGAAAGCGGGCCGCATTAACTCGGCAGAACGGCAAGGCGTGTCGACTTAAGGTGGGCGGGTTCTTGACTCTCTCTTCCTATTCCTTCACGTCTAATAAAACATATTATTGTATGCGTAAGATGTTATCGAGTTAGCGAGCGTGGCTCGACGACGAAAGGTCCAAGTATGTGTCGAACACTAAGATAGAACATTGAACAATCGAACAATTGAAACGACGTGCATCAAATGTACGAGTCGCGGTAGGGCGGTGATGGTAGAACATTGAAAGACAATATCGAGATGTGCATTACGTGCACGCCTCCGAGAACATTGAATACTAGGCGTAGAACATTGATTACGGTGCTGAGCGTGCACTCGTGCACTTATGCTACGAAAAGACTAAGTAACTACGGAACTAGGCTATAAGAATGACTTACGAATGGTACGCGTTGAATATAAGTACGGGATGACTAAGCCGTTGAGCGTCGTGCATCAATATGGATGTGTTGGGGCATAATGCCGACGGAGCTTGAGATGGGGATGGTGGATTATGTTTATGAGACACGAATATGTTTATGGAGCGAGATTATGTTTATGGAACACGAAGATGGGTTGGACTGTATGACTTGTATGCTATGACGCGTATTGCATGGTCAATGGACTCGGCTGGCCCGTACACGGGTGGGGCTTCCCTCGGACGGTTACGTCGGGGCACCGGGACCGTTCGGCCTAGGAGGGAATTATGTGTGGTATTTATGGTGCACATCATTCGGATGGATTACGACCGTCCAGTACTGTGATAAGCTATGATATCCGTAAGTTTGGGATCCTTCGGATACTTGGCTAGCAATCCGTATCGAAGTGATCGTAGGCTTACACATAAGAGATGCCAAGTCCATTACGGTGCAAAACACCATGACCTTCATATAGATAGGAACGGTGGGCTGAGATATGAGTTGGGTGCAGGCGCAGGGCCTGCGACCCTTATGCATTGTCTAAGTTTATGATTGGAATGTTGCGTGAATTATATGGTTTTTTACGTAAGTTCTAACCAGTGTAGGCTAAGAAAAATGGGACGAAGATGAGCACGATCACTATCTTTATGTTCATATTATGTCTAACTGTATCTGCCGCAAGGACACGGTATTAGACACATTATGATAAGGTGCTATGTTTAAGCATTGCCATGAAACTAATCCTAAGGCTAAGTAGAAAGATCACAAATGAAGATGCATGTTCCACTAGAAATATTTAGTGTTTGGCTTGGGTGCGAGCGGGTCTTGATCAGTGCGAAGCGAGGACGAAAGCACTAATCCCCCACTAGTTTATATGCAGGCTCAGGTTATGATCGGCTCGGGGCAGAGCTTAGCTTGGACGCACCGAGGCATGGAGTTCTTAGCGTTTCAAGAGGAGCTACCGCATAGGCGTTCGGACTTGCGACATGGAGATGTTCGGCATAAGACTACTTGGTGGCTATAAAAAGGCATAATGTATGGAACAATGTAATCCTTTGTGAGCTAGAGAGATCATGAGCGTTGTAGCCAATTGGCATATTAAGTTTGGCTATTCAGAGCCTTGTAACCTTCAGTTCATTATGAATAAAAGAGATTCTTATTGTATTCTTTGTTTCCTTCCACTGCTTATGTTACGGCTTCGAGATAATTACTATGTGAACCGTTATCTTGCCTTGCACGAGCGCAACTCCAGGCTCGTGCGGCATCACGCCCCAGCGAGGACGATGGTTCGGGTAAAATCTAGCGAGGACGAACGATTTTCCGGATCGGGGCGTGACAAGTTGGAATCAGAGCAGTTCTATCCTCTGGACCGTGCATGAATCTCTTTGACCCTCAGATGCTTCGCTATCGAATTTAGTTGACTCTAAGTTGTTTCCGAAACCCATGGCTCATGGATCTGCTCGATGCTATATTGGATGTTCCATACAATAAGTCTATATTAAGTAAGTATGTCTGCCACAAGTATGTCGTGACTATTGCGCTATCTTCGTGTGCCATCGGAGAATATTGGTTGCACGAAGTGCAACGGGTTATGGGATGTTGGTCACACGAAGTACAACGAATATGGTGATGTTGGTTGCTTGAAGTGTAATGATATACGTGTTGTCGGTCGCACGAAGTATGAGGAGTTATGTATTGTTGGTCGCACGAAGTACGAGGAGGTATGTGTTGTTGGTTGCACAAAGTACAACGTGTCGATATGTGAGGCGATACATGTTATGTTGCTATGCGAACGGTTATGTGTTGTTGGTTGCACAGAGTGCAGCAAGTCGTGAATCGTTCGTTGCATCGGTACAACCAGTCGATATGGTATGATGCGTGTTGTATGGCTACACGGATGGATAGCGATATGTTGCACGGGATTGGTAAAGGCCTTGAGTATCGAGAATGAGTCGTTGTACGAGTTGCAACGAGTGAGATTGGAAGATCGCGGATGCGATAGTAACGAGTCGAGTTGGTCGCTAAGTCGAGTTGAGTAGGCAAACGTTTATGTTGGTCGTATGTCGCATTGAGATGCGAATAAGCAAATGTTGCGGGTGTGATCGATATGATCGCCAAGATACAGTTAGAGTGAATGTGTGTCAAACTTGAGCGAAAGCTAGAGCTGGGATCGGAAGGATCGCCATACGGGATAGTTGATTGAGGAATAGATGTCGGACCTATACGGAATATGATGTCGAGTAATGACTCAATTTGAGTGGTATATGCAATACCACTTGTGCGATCAGTGTAGCAAAGTGTTGTATCGATAATGATAGGCTCGATTCCTGAGTGGTATATGGAATACCACTTAGCGATAGCTATGTTAAGCCGGTTAGTAACTTGCGATAGATTTTATCGAGACGATTATGTGGTTACGATATGTTTGTCCTCAACGGACGAAGTAGTGCCGAGACTCGAATAGGAATGACTCGATAAAAGTCGATGCAAGTATGCCTCGATGAATTGAGTTGAACGATTATGCACGAAGTCATATCTACGGAAGATATGTCGGACGAAGATTCGTTAAGTATAAGCCGAACGATAGACGGAGCATAGCGAAGGAATGTTACGTTGTGGAAGTGGTCGACCCGGTCGAAATTATGTGAGTTAGTACGAAGCTTGTTCGGAACGTGTTGAGTAGGTACGGAGGAATCGTGCGACGAATTTGAGTTAGCGCGAGGAGTAGGTAGCACGACTTTGGAAGTGCGAGTTAGGGATATGCGAATGAATCTGTGAATTGGAAATCGTGTCTCGATGATGGTAGTTAGTTACAATGGAATGGATTTTGGTACGTACGAATTGATTCGTTTCGAGTTCGGAAAATAATAGTGATTGCAACGAATTAGAGCTTATGAGAGACGAAGATGTTCAAGTTATGCATATTGACGATGGTATTGAGGCGTATCAAAGACGATATGCAATAACTCGGAGATACTCCAATCAAATAAACAAAATTATGTTGAACATTGTTGTTGGATGAATAGGATGAAAGTTAAGTTATGGAGATTTGGATGATAACGGTAGGAGTGCTTCGAAAAATTTAAGAGTGGATGTACGTTACTTGGATGAATCGAAAGTGCTTGATTGTTTCGAGGATAACCACAATGTTGACATTCTTGTCTTATGCGAGTGCAACTCCAGCATCGCACATACGTCACGCCAAATTAGGGTAATCATTTCGCATGAGCGCTGGTATGGTGATTCATACAGCGGGGATGATCAAACTTACAAGGCTTGGCAAATCGAATTTGACTTGTGGTTTGATACGAAAGTTGTTCGAGGATGGTTTTGATGAGTATGGAATGTGTCGAGCTATGATCACGGATAGGTAAACTCGGACTTGAGGCGAGTAGATGTCACACGACTGGCAAGGATAGTCGACGCTAATGCATGAGTGATTCGAGTAGTAACAGCGCGCAAGCGCATGAGTCATTCGAGTAGCAACGGCACATCAGTTGCACAGGAGTAGAGAAATTATGGATAAGTAAAGTATGTCGGATCGGATAAAGTCCCATAGGAATTGTCGGGAATTGATTTGGCTCCGCGATAGGATATAGCATAGTTCGTTGTAACTGTCCCTCGTTGATGATCTTCAATTATCGAGCGTAGTTTCGGGGCAGATGACCCTAGAAGACTTGACCGCCAAATCAAGTGAATGTTGAAGTCCCATAGGATGACCCTAAAGAAGTCGCATAAGAAATTTTGTCGAGGATGAGGAATGATGTAGTGCATGTTGAGGATAAGTCCAAGTGAGTGAGTATCGTGTTTCGAAAGTTAGCGAGTAGCCTTCGACTAGATTGATATGGTTAGAGAGTTTATGATCGATCGAATGGATATGCAGATAGACTTGGGTAGTCGATGATCGAGTATATGTTAAGGAACGTGCCTAGTATAGTGATACGGTAAGACGATTGCAAGGATTCTGCAGTGTGCGAGAGCGACGAATAATAGAATGACCCTAAGAGTTGTGTCATAGTTCGGTTTGAATAACGGTTAAGTTATGTGTGTTGAGCGCACCATCGATATTACGAAACGAACTAGTCGGGATTGAATCAAAGATTGAATAAAAGAATCGTACTCGGTCGAGTATCGGAGATAGGCGTATCGTAAGAGACCTTGGGTCGAAAAGATTGTTGCCTTCGAGCATCGTAGACTCAAGTGGACCTCTTATGTCGGGAGATTAAGCATGATGTCTGGATAAGTTACCTAGCGGGGGTAGCCCAAGATGCGATGCGTAGGCAGTTCGAGAACGTGGATCGTGTTGAGATAATTGTGTGCGAGACATAGTGCAAATGGTAGACAAAGGAATTTGGACATGTTGGACTTAGTCCAGTCGTTAAGGCAAAATATTATGAATGACTGGATGAAAGACTTGAGTTATGTGAGAGATAGAAAATGATTGGGCGAGTAGGCATTGCGGAGAATTGTTGCGATCGGATGCGCAACGGCTTAATGCAATGCATGCGTTAGATGGCCGTCGAAGAAACTTATGAGATCGAAGTTACGGGTTTGAATCAAGTTATGTGCAGAGATGTATGGAAGAGAATCGCATGTTATGGAATGATGCATACGAGAAGTATTTTGAGAATATGCGTTAAGGTCTGACTAAGTCGAGTACGGACTGATTGGTGCTTGAGATTTAAGTTGAGCTTGTTAATTGTCCCGATATCCTACAACTAAGCTTGGCTGAAACGCATATATTGGTGGGACACCTAAAATATGTGCATGATCCAAACTAAGTTGTATGATTCCAACGATAGTAGCATGAGATCGTGAAACGATCTAGCGAGATACTTGGATTTAAGTGTTGGTCTCGGTTCGAGGACGAACCTTGTTTTGAGTGGTATATTATGTAATGCCCCGCTCTGCACGGTGCATTATAATAAGTCGTTGACTCGAAGAGTTACGTTGGCCAAAGGTAATCTTTGAGTCGGTTGGAATCTATGAATCGAATCGATACAAAGGATAAGTTCCATTTGAACAAGTGTTGATGTTAGTTGATCTGGTGTGCAGGCTATACCTTTATGCTGGATTACGGATCGTGGCAAGGGTGCGATAGGCCAAACCAATCGAGTAGTTCAAAGGAATGGCTAAGTCCGAGAGTTAGCTATGCGACAAAGTTATGGAAGCGAGCCGCATCAACTCGGCAGAACGGCAAGGCGTGTTGACTTAAGGTGGGCGGGTTCTTGACTCGTTCATCCTATTCCTTCACGTCTAATAAAACATATCATTGTATGTGTAAGATGTTATCGAGTTAGCGAGCATGGCTCGACGATGAAAGGTCTAAGTATGTGTCGAACACTAAGATTGAACATTGAACAATCGAACAATTGAAGCGACGTGCATCAAATGTACGAGTCGCGGTAGGGCTGTGATGGTAGAACATTGAAAGATAATATCGAGATGTGCATTACGTGCATGCCTTCGAGAATATTGAACACTAGGCGTAGAACAATGATTACGGTGCTGAGCGTGCACTCGTGCACTTATGCTACGAAAAGACTAAGTAACTACAGAACTAGGCTATGAGAATGCATACGAATGGTACGCGGTGAATATGAGTACGGGATGACTAAGCCGTTGGGCGTCGTACATCAATATGGATGTGTTGGGGCATAATACCGACGGAGCTTGAGATGAGAATGGTGGATTATGTTTATGAGATGCGAATATGTTTATGGAGCGAGATTATGTTTATGGAATACGAAGATGGGTTGGAATGTATGACTTGTATGCTATGACGCGTATTGTATGGTCAATGGACTCGGATGGCCCGTGCACGGGTGCGGCTTCCCTCGGACGGTTACGCCGAGGCACCGGGACCGTTCGGCCTAGGAGGGAATTATGTGTGGTATTTATGGTGCACATCATTCGGACGGATTACGGCCGTCTAGTGCTGTGATAAGCTACGATATCCATAAGTTTGGGATCCTTCTAATACTGGGCTAGCAACCCGTATCGAAGTGATCGTAGGCTTACACATAAGAGATGCCAAGTCCATTACGGTACGAAATACTGTGACCTTCATATAGATAGGGCCGGTAGGCTGATATATGAGTTGGGTGCAGGCACAGGGCTAGCGACCCTTATGCATTATCTAAGTTTATGATTGAAATGTTGTATGAATTATATGGTTTCTTACGTAAGTTCTAACCAGTGCAGGCTAAGGAAAATGGGACGAAGATGAGCACGATCACTATGTTTATGTTCATATTATGTATAACTGTATCTGTCACAGGGACACTGTATTGGACACATTGTGATAAGGTGCTACGTTTAAGTATTGCCGTGAAACTGATCCTAAGGCTAAGTAGAAAGATCACAAATGAAGATGCATGTTCCACTAGAAATATTTAGTGTTTGGCTTGGGTGCGAGCGGGTCTTGATCAGTGCGAAGCGAGGACGAAAGCACTAATCTCCCACCAGTTTATGTGCAGGCTCAGGTTATGATCGGCTCGGGGCGGAGCTTGGCTTGGATGCGCCGAGGCATGGAGTCCTTAGCGTTTCAAGAGGAGCTACCGCGTAGGCGTTCGGACTTGCGACATAGAGATGTTCGGTCGAAGACTACTTGGTGGCTATAAAGAGGCATAATGTATGGAACAATGTAATCCTTTGTGAGCTAGAGAGATCATAAGCGTTGTAGCTAATTGGCATATTAAGTTGGGCTATTCAAAGCCTTGTAACCTTCAGTTCATTATGAATAAAAGAGATTCTTATTGTATTCTTTGTTTCCTTCCGCTGCTTATGTTACGGCTTCGAGATAATCACTATGTGAACCGTTATCTTGTCTTGCACGAGCGCAACTCCAGGCTCGTGCAGCATCACGCCCTAGTGAGGACGATGGTTCGGGTAAAATCTAGCGAGGACGAGCAATTTTTCGGAACGGGGCGTGACATTACTTAGTTCAGTAGGCTGTTACCAGGGATTATTTTCAGGTTGGGGTTTTCCAACCCTTTTTACAGTACCAGTATCCCCGCACCCTTACACACATATACTTGTATTAATTTCCTTTTACCCCTCTTTCCTATATATACATATTTTACACATATATAGTTATATTTTTTTTTACACCCCTTACACACATATACTTGTATTAATTTCCTTTTACCCCTCTTTCCTATATATATATATATATATATATATATATATATATATATATATATATATCAAGCAACCTGACCAAAGCCCACTACGCGAAGATTTGTGTGAAACTCGAACTCACTTCCGAGCCCCCCAACCACATCCTCATTGAACTGGAGAACAAGTCCCACACCCAGCAAATTATCTACGATAATCACATTATCTTCTGCTCCTACTGCCACCGGCACGACCATCTGTCGAAACACTGCTTTCGTCTTTATCCGGAGCTAAAGAGGAAACCTACTAGGCAAGAACCTCCCACAAAAAAGGGCAAGCACCAATCGCTGACCCGATCTCCTCTGCTCCCACTACCGAACTCCCACATCAGATTTCCATCTAGAGAAGGCAAAACTGGCAGCGGTGTATCCTCGGACAGAACGGTGATCCCCTACCACCCTCCAATGCTGACACTCTCCAACCAGTTTAATGCCCTAGTAGCGGAAGAGCCGGATACCACCCCCGAGACAGCTCCTCTTGATGACTCCTCAGTGGCCCCAGAGTCGGGCTCAGTGGCCGTCAGCGACCCCCCTCGGGGACCACCGAGGAGACCATCCTAGCAATTCTTGATACCACTGACGGCTGCCAAAGCGAGGTCCACTCATCTCACGCAGTCGAAGTCGTAGAAGCCCTTGCCATTCTAGGGCCAGAGCAAGCTAACAGAGTACTTCAGGTTATCGCGACAGGATTCCCCCTCCACTCGGAATGAGCACTGATTGGCGACTCGGACGACACTATCCTCATTCCTCCTCAGGAATCCGCGATGGACTCTGCAGGAGAATTGCTCGCATACCCCGAAGATACTCTAGTCTACCCCCCTCCCCCGAGGACTCAACCCTCAACACATCTTCCTCAAAGGCATGAGAGACCTCAACCACGATCAAGAAATCAGCACAAAAAAGAGAAGGAGAGTCCCGGCAATCCATACCAGGTCTGCAGCTGTAGTGCCCCGTCCCTACGTCGTGCCCCATTTTCGTCTACGGGATACGCGAGAAAGGAACACTATCGCTATCGATTCGGTCGGGACCGATAGGTCGGAATCGGCCGAGTCGATCGAGCGGGAACGTTTGAATTAAGATCCATTCTATGTTATGGAATGGCTTCTTCGGAACCAAGTCCCATATTCAGCGGGTTGCGCCTCAAGGATTGGCTCTGCGGCCGAGTCGGGAAAGACCTCCCGTTGCAATCGGCCATGGTCAACAACAATTCAACGATGACGCCTGCCATGACCGAGCCTGCGGTTCGATCCAATAAAGCTGAACCAGAGGCGCCCGTGCTCTCACCTGCGTCACCGAGAAGTTCTAACTTCGACGTGTCAAAATTCACAAAAAGCTGCCACACTTCCTTCAACGGCACAGATCCCTCCGTGGCGATCGACTGGTTGGAGGAGCTGGAAGACAAGTTCAAGCTTCTGGGTGTTGAAGACTCGAAGAAAGTCGCGTGTGCTCAACTTCTACTTCGAATGAACGCGCACGATTGGTGGGCTGTGTAGAAGCGGGCTATTCGACGTGAAGACGAGACGGCGGCGATCTCTTGGGCTACATTCAGAAATGCATTCAAGACCGAATATCTTTCTGCAGTCGTGCAACAGGAGAAAGAAAATGAGTTTATGCAGTTGAGGCAAGGAAATATGACTGTACGACAATATACGACATAATTCAATAAACTGGCCAAATTTGTTGGAGCCTATCTACCTACCACTGCAAGTCGAGCCCGACGATTTGAAGTGGGCCTGCGTTCCACTATTCGTGCTCATGTCTCGATACCTGAATACAAAACCACGGGCGAGGCACTCAACCATGTCCTCTGTCTAGAGTCCGAGTATTCTCCTGCTACTACTGGCGCTGTTCACTTTAATAATAAATACCATAGTAATGCGGAAGGTAATAATACACACAAGCGTCAAAACCGCGGCAACGGAGGTGGCAACCAGACGAAGGATCGAGTAGTCTGTAATTTCTTCTACAACTAGGGGCACATGGCCAACGAGTGTCGATTGAAGAATAGTGCATGCTTTGGGTGCGGCCGAATGGACCACATCTCACGCAACTGTCCGGAGAAGCCAAACCAGTACCCCCAATAAAATCATCAGAACCGAGGCCAAGCACCCCGGGCTCCACCGACCGTACAACAGAATGGCCAAGACCATCGCCCTAAAGCTCAGGGCTGTGTCTATGCCATGACTCGAGATGAAGCATTCGCGTCTGACATAGTCGTGACAGGTATATTGCAATTCAATAATAAACCTTCTCGTGTACTGTTTGATTCAGGTGCCACGCGTAGTTTTATATCGGCAGACTTCACCGTCGAGCACAAATTTCCTCTGACACTGCTGGATCTCGATCATACTGTTAACGTACCATCGGACGTGCCACTACTTGTAAATTTAGTCTGCGGAGACGGAATCATCTGTATAGGTGGTCAAAAGATCAGTCTTGATGCGATAGTTCTAGATATTAAAGACTACGATATCATTCTAGGGATGGATTGGCTCAGTCCTTGTAACGCAACCATAGACTGCGCTGAAAAGAGGGTCACATTCTGTATACCTGGAGTGCCTGAATTCTGCTAATCGTGTGGTGAGGCATCGTCGACCTGCATGGTGATCTCCGTAATATATGCTCGACGGATGCTGCATGCCGGGTGCGAGGGCTATCTAGCGTCCGTTCGAGACATGCGACAGGATGGTGCAAACGCGGGTCAGACCGATGTTGTGGCAGAATTCCCAGATGTGTTCCCGGACGGACTGTCCGACATGCCACCGGATCGAGAGATTGAGTTCACTATCGATACATTCCTCGATACCCGACCGATCTCTAAAGCCCCGTACAGGATGGTCCCTACAGAGCTTAAAGAACTCAAAGTACAGTTGCAAGAGTTGCTCGACAAGGAATTCACTCGACCCAACATCTCGCCATAGGGAGCGCCCGTGCTGTTCGTCAAGAAAAATAATGGCTCACTGCGTCTTTGTATCGACTACTGCGAGCTGAATAAAGCCAACGTCCGGAACAAATATCCCCTATCCCGCATAGACGATCTGTTTGATATGCTGCAAGAAGCTACGATGTTCTCTAAAATTGATCTGTGCTCGGATTACCATCAACTCAAGATCAAGCCGGACGATGTGTCGAAGTCTGCCTTACGCACTCGATATGGCCATTATGAATTCCTGGTAATATCGTTCGGCCTAACGAACGCCCCTGCTGCTTTCATGGATTTGATGAATCGGGTGTTCCGACCATTCCTCGACAAGTTCGTAGTAGTCTTTATCGACGATATACTCGTCTACTCGATGAATAGGCAGTAACACACTGTCCATCTACGGACCGTGCTTCAGACCCTTCAAGAAAATCAGCTATATGCGAAGCGAAGCGAAGCAAATCTGAATTCTGGCTGAGCAGCGTCGCATTCCTCGGACACATCATTTCAGCTGAAAGTATTGCAGTCGATCCAAAGAAAGTTGAAGCCGTTGTCGATTGGAAACGGCCAACGTACGTCGATGAGATTGAAAGTTTTCTTGGCTTAGCGGGATACTACCGATGCTTCATGAAAGACTTCACAAATATTGCATCGCCTCTGACTCACCTCACCCAGAAAGGAGTCGTATTTGAATGGTCAGACGACTGTGAAGCTTCATTCCAAGAGTTAAAGCAGCGGCTCGTCTCGGCCCCGATACTCGCACTTCCAGAAGGGACTGAGGGTTTCCTGATATTCAGCGATGCGTCCGATCAGGGCTTGGGGTGTGTGCTGATGCAGCAGAATAAAGTGATATCTTTCGCTTCCCGACAACTAAAGCCACACGAGAAGAACTACCCTACTCATGACTTGGAGTTAGTGGCGATTGTGTTTGCGTTAAAATTGTGGCATCACTATCTTTATGGCGTGGCGTACATGATCTATACCGATCACAAGAGCCTCAAGTATCAATTTACGGAGAAGGAACTGAACTTACGACAAAGGCGTTGGCTTGAACTGATAAAGGATTATGA
This sequence comes from Iris pallida, assembly GCA_029216955.1. Classification (NCBI taxonomy): domain Eukaryota; kingdom Viridiplantae; phylum Streptophyta; class Magnoliopsida; order Asparagales; family Iridaceae; genus Iris; species Iris pallida. Next base: position 12,110 of record JANAVB010028143.1, read on the forward strand.
CTTGACTATTGACTATACGCTGGAAAAGGAAAATGTTGTGGCGGACGCTCTGAGTCGGAAATATATTACCTCGCTATCCATTGACCGCAGACTGCTATGCGACCTAGAAGAGATGGGCATCGAACTCCGAGTCCGATTTAGGAATGTGCAGTTGGAAAAGTTACAGTTAGAGCCGAGCTTGCAATAAAAGATCAAGACTGCTTAGAAGGACGATCCATACCTGAAGAAGATATGAGAGCTAATCTCGACGGGTAGGACGATCGACTTTGCGGAAGACAAAACCTGCATGCTTCGATTGAAGGGTAGGCTATGTGTTCCGGACGATTCAAAACTTAGAAAGGAGATATTGTCGGAGGTGCACTATGCGGAGTATACCTTGCATTCCGGTAGCACGAAGATGTACAAGGACCTTCGCACAAACTTCTGGTGGCACGGGATGAAAAAGAGATATGGCACTCTTCGTGTCGCAGTACATGGCCTGTCAGCAGGTGAAAGCTGAGCTCCAGAGACGGGCGGGGAGTTGCAGAATCTGGCGATTCCGGAATGGAAATGGCAGCACGTGTGCATGAATTTTATTATTGGTCTGCCGAAGACGCCGCGGGGAAATGATGCCATCTGGGTCATTGTCGATCGACTAACCAAGTCAGCGCACTTTATTGCCATTAAAGTTACTTGAAGCGTTGATCGCTTGGCGCAGATTTACCTTGATGAGAAGGTACCGCTGCACAGAGTTCCATTATCCATCGTCTCTGATCGGGATTTACAGTTTATGTCACGATTCTGGAGTAGCCTTCAGTCGGCTCTAGGTACCAAGTTGCAGTTCAGCTCGGCTTACCATCCTCAGACCGACGGCCAAACGGAGCACGTCAATCAGATTCTCGAAGACATGCTACGACTCTGCGCAATTGACTTCAAATCAAGCTGGGATGTTCATCTACCTCTGGCTGAATTTGCTTACAATAATAGCTATCAATCCAGCATCCAAATGGCGCCGTATGAAGCCTTGTATGGACAAAAGTGCCGATCACCCATTTGCTGGGACGAAGTCGGAGAGCGGCAGATTCTCGGCCCAGAACTGGTGGAGCAGACTGTGCAAAAAGTTTGACTCATTCGGGAAAGATTAAAGACCGTGCAGAGTCATCAGAAAAGCTACGCGGACGTTCATCGTCGACCCCTCGAGTTTCAAGAAGGCGATCACGTATTTCTCAAAGTGTCATCCATGCGAGAAGTTACTCGGTTCGGTGCAAAAGAAAAGTTGAGTCCGAGATTCGTTGGGCCGTTTGAAATACTCGAGCGGGTCGCCCCAGTGGCCTATAAAATTGCCCTACCGCCGGCACTTGAAGGTGTACACAATGTCTTCCACGTCTCTCAGTTGCGGAAGTACGTGCACGACCCTAGCCACGTGGTAGATTTTGGCCAGCTTGAGCTAAAGTCCGACTTATCCTACGTTGAAGAACCAGTTCAAATCTTAGAATGCAAGGATAAGCTGCTGCAGAATCGAGCGATCGCTCTCATCTGCGTCCTCTGGAGGAACCATTCGATCGAAGAGTCGACGTGGGAGCTTGAATCGAAAATGAAGGAAAAAATTTCTTTATTGTTCTCGTAGAGGTAGGTTCTATCCTTAAGTTTCAAGGACGAAACTTTTTATTAGTTGGTTATGGTGTAGTGCCCCGTACCTACATCGTATCCCGTTTCCATCTACGGGGTGCGCGAGAAAGGAACACTGTCGCTATCGATTTGGTCGGGACCGATAGGTCAGAATCGGCCGAGTCGATTGAACGGAAACGGTTGAATTAAGATCCATTCCACGTTATGGAATGGCTTCTTCGGAACCAAGTCCCATATTCAGTGGGCTGCGCCTCGAGGATTGGCTCTACGGATGAGTCGGGAGAGACCTCTCGTTGCTCTGGTTTTCATGCCGCACTTGATTTGGCTTTGGCTTTGGTTTTCGTGCATGTATTTTTTGTGAATGTTTTTCGATGGGTTTTCGTGACTTGTATTTTTGAGCTTCGCATTCATATCGAAATTCCTTGAATTACACAGTGTTCTAATCAGTTGCTTATGCGATTGTAGGTGATCGCGTAGGCGACGTCAGCGCAGCCAACCGGTCGCTCGCTTGAAGCAAGTCTAAGGAGAGTGGCTGACCTCCTTCACCTCGTCCCTCTACTTCAAAATCAATATGAAGTTAAATGAATGCTTGTCATAGTAGTGTAGAATCAAAGAAATCGTGGCACGATTCTTCACGAAATACTTGCTATCAAACTGCCGGTATTGAAAATGGAAAACGTGCTTTCTTATGAAATTCTACTTAGCCTATGCAAAACAATGAATGAATCGATTAACATTTATCATAACGATATGGCTAAGTAAGCAAATCGACTAAGTTCAAAAGAACGACTAAGTTTCGCACATAAAAGAGAAAGGATAAGGTTCTAGAAAAGAGAGAATTTTTCAAGACTCTGCAAAACGGTCATTGGACAACTTGTCGACAAGGTGTAGTTTCCTCGAACAGTCGCCAAGGCCAAGGGACCGATTCGGCCCGGGAGGAACGAGTATAGCAAGCGCCAACCATACATCGGTGTGGGTTAGGCGGGAACTTTCGTACAGGGCTTGCTACTCGCCGCGAAAGGTCGCCGTCTAACCCAGCTATAGTCCGTAATGGCTTGACATTGCCAGTGACCTTCACACCCTTTCACTGCATAACAAATACACGTGACACGGAATGAATATGATAGCTGCTTAATGTTATACAATTTCATATGCTTGCCTCAAAACATGTTAACATGCAAATCAAGCAGGACGGTTAGAAAGAACACAAAAATAGCTAGCTAACATGTTTATAAAACTTCTTGAATCAAATGTAGAGCTTGGAATTTAATTAGCCATTCGCCAGTATATGTGATCGTACTGATCCTCGCTCTTTGTAGGTCCCACGAATCAGGAAGGACGCGCCAACTATCTCGACGGCATTCATGATTTTGAAGCTTCGGCTGCACGTCGAAGACTTGTCCCCTCGACTCCACTTTTGAAGGCTTTCGACAGTCTAAGAAAGATGGCTCAGCGTCCCTCCATTCTAGGTCACTGGAATACTTTGATGTATATTGAGGGATGTGTGTATTGTATGGAACGGCTATCTCATCAGCACTCTTTTGTAATTGAGTCATGTTGTAGCCGGTGTGGTATGAGTCTTGTACTGGAATCTGTAAATGATATTCATTATCAATAAAGATTTAAGTTTCCTTTACTTAATATGTGTTTCAATTTGTCTGCGTACTCTCTTAGATCTTGTGTCTTGGATTACCTTATGACTATGCCTTGTGCGATCGCAAACTAGGTTCGCACGGCATCACGCCCGGGGGACGACTATCGATTCGACGGAATCGGGGCGTGACAGTAGCCAAGCGGGCCAACCAACACCTTCCCCGGCTACATTAATGTTGAACATCCTCTTATGGAATGTCCGTGGTCTAGCGAACAAACCTACCAAGAGGAGAATCTCCAGCCTTAACAAGACTCATAAGATTGACATTTTGATCATCATTGAACCCAAAATCCCCTACCCGAGACTCAAATCTATTCAGCTGCAGTTAGGCTTTCCTAAGGCCATTGCTGGCAGACACGACATCTGGATCCTCTACTCGAAGGACGTCAATATCGGAGTCATTCAGGACTCCAGGCAGGCCCTTTCCTGCTGGATGGAACATCCCCTGATCCCCAAGCGTGCCATCTTGTCTGCAGTTCATGGCAGCTGCGACATAGCGGAGCACAAACATCTTTGGAACAATCTTCAGGACATCCAACTCCACCATAATAACATCCCTTGGCTCTGCATCGGGGATTTCAATGCTATCACCTATAGAGAAGAGAAGACTGGCGGTCGTCCTCCCCCTTTTTTGGCCATGGAAGATTTCAACAATTTTATCTTCAACTCCCATCTATCCTCCCTCCCGTTCAGCGGCAATGCCTTCACCTGGTGCGACATGTAGAAAGGCGACCACCGTCAATATTCCCTCCTTGACAGGGCCCTAACGAACGCCAACTGGCACGGTACGGGGACCACCACCAAGCTTTTCCACCTTAACACCACTGAATCAGACCATGCCCCCTACTAGTGGGTATCACCCGCACCGCAGGCCAGAACAATAAGAGCTTCCGCTTCCTGGACTTCTGGAGCGAACACCCACAGTTCTTGGCCATTGTCACAGAAGCTTGGAACAGCGTGGCCTCCCCCGACCCTCTCACTCGGGTGGCCAAGAAACTCAAGGCTACGAGGAAAGCTCTGACAATCTGGGGCAAGCAGGCCTATAGGGACATATTTTAGGCCATTCGTGAGGCTAAGGATGACGTCAACCGTGCTGAGATCAGATTCATGACTGACAAATCACCAACTACCAGGACCGCCCTTAACCTCACCAAAGCTATCCTCAAATTTTGACTAAAAATCGAAATGAATTTTTGGAAACAGAAAGCGAGGCTTAAATGGGACAGCGAGGGAGACAAAAACTCGAGCTACTTCCACACCTATGTCAATGGTCGCAGACAGAAACTCACGCTTCACTATATAGCCGACGACAATAGAAACATCATCAACGAGCAAAGGGGTATTCAGGAGGCGGCCGCAAAGTTCTTCTCCAAACTGTTCTCCAAGGAGATGGTTATCAGGGATGCCGATTTCCTGGAAGAGATACCATACCTTATCACCGACCTCGACCACACTCAGCTTGAACTTCCTCCGTCAGGGCAAGAAGTGAAAGACGTCATCTGGAACCTTGACAAGCATAGTACTCCCGGCCTAGACGGCTTCTCGGAGGTCTTTTTTCGCACATGCTGGGACATCATCAAACTGGATATCCTCGAAGTGGTCTCCGCTTTTTTCTAAGGAGCCATGTATCCCAGAGATATCTCGAGCACCAACCTTATTCTTATCCCGAAAAAGGAGAACCCGGAGACATTCTGCGACTTTTGCCCCATCAGACTTTGCACCTTCACCAACAAGGTCATATCCATGATCGTGGCGTCCCGCATGGCTAGTCTACTTCCCAAGATCATCTCCGAAGAGCATAGTGGTTTTATCCGCGGTAGGAATATTCAGGATAATATCATGCTGGCCCAAGAGTTAATCACCTGCATAAAGCTACCGGGCAGAGGGAAAAATATTGTTATCAAGCTGGACAAGGACAAAGCGTACGACAGGCTAGATTGGCAATTCATGATCTGGGTTTTTAGAGCCTTTGGTTTCTCCGAAACTTGGACCAACATCGTATGGAGGTCGATCAGCAACTCTTGGTTTTCAACGGTTATCAACGGACAGGATGCCGGTTTCTTCAAATCGAGCCGCAGGGTTAGACAAGGAGATCATCTCTCCTCTACCATCTTCATCATAACAGCGAACGCATTGAGCAGGAATCTTAACAAGATGGCCTATTCCACGAACTTCTATCACTATTATACAGCCAGCGGCTGCCCGATTATCACCCACCTGGCATTTGCTGACGACATCCTCATCTTCTCATCCGGGAACGTAGGGTCGGTAGATGTCGTCCTCAATACCCTCCAGAGATACGTCAGGTGCTCGGGCCAGAGGGTCATGTAACGCCCCAGTCCAAAAATAGTTAGGACTAGGTACGTATCCATGCCAGCTGTATACATACGAAGTCTACTCCAATATATGGAAACTTGTATGTATACATAAGCTGTAAAATGCAGTAAACCAAGAGTAATCTAATCTCATCCACAAATAAAGAATAAAAGATATCATATAATCAACTGTAATAAGTCTTTGTACATTACATTGGGCGGAGACAAATCCACTACCAACAAGTAAGGAAAATATACATGGAAACGGAAAGGATTTGGCGGGAGTAGCAAAAAAAGATCCAAGACACGTCATCTCCGAATGAATAGAGAAGATCGCAACCTCGACTAGAACACCTGCAATATCACAAAAGCACACACCTGAAGAGATAACCAGGTCCTCAGAGGGACGTAACAAGATATAGAAAGAACATGCCATAAATACTGAATACAAAATATGCCACAAAAAAATAAGTGACAAGACAACAATAAGGTAATCTAACCGTACTATGGTGTTTATGCAGTTAAGAACAAACCTCCAACGCATGGATATCTGGCTCAGTAGCAGTAACTCAGGCATGGTCCCATCAGGATACCAGGGACCTCAAAGCATAACATTCCTCGAATGTCAGAGGCCAGCAGTATCAGTAATAGGAAAGTGTATAAGGACCCATACGTTAAGGAACTGTTCTTCCCACCCAATGCCTAACAGAGTCACATCCATGTCTCGTATACCTCTACTAACTGCTAAGTCTCCTAACATGCCTCTAATAGCAGTTAGCCCTAACGCATGCATATGGGGGATCAGCCCACACGCAAGGACCTCTACATGCTACTCGTCTCACACATCCTCGTGGTACAACAGTGTCGAGGCATATGCAATCACTACAAACGGTAGTCCCCTAACTCTAATTTCATAGGTAATCAAAGGATAGTAACAAAGTAACTAATAATCACTGACCATGTAGTAAATCAAGAAATATAATAACTGGAAGTAATGAAAAATAATATGTAAATAAATGCAGAATGAATGTAAACAGTTTAATGGCAAGGTATCTTGCCTGATTCTGTGCTGTAAATATGAAACGTCGCTCCCGCGTCCACGCCTCCGGAACCCGACGCTCCTAGATAATTAATTAACTAAATTAAGTCACTACTTATGAAACTTACGACACGACTTAAATAGTCAAAGTAATGTGTTAAAATTATACTTAATCTCTCGTGGAACCATTTAGATCCATACAATCACACACAGGTTCCACGAGACATCGAAACACAGTTTTAGGGTTTCTAACTTTTAATTAGTCGGTTATGCCCCTACTTCAATAACATACTTAAAAATCATATAAAAATCATAAAAATAATATTTAAAGTAATTTTCTACAGATTTATCTCTGAAATTCCAGAATCAATATTTCTAAAGACATTCATGACTAGTTGATTTATAAGTCAGCTAGTCTACCCGAAACTCGCCCGGAACATAATTAATGACTCAAATTGCTAAAATAGCCACAAATATATTTTAAACAGAAATAAAATAATTTATTTTATAGAATAATATCAGAGGTATAAGGGTTGAGTTATACTACAAGTTTGGGACATTCTAGGTCAGCCGGTTACCCGAAATTAGCTAGTTTTGACCTACAATTTTTCCGACTAGATTTGAGTTGCTAAAATCATGGAAAAATACTTAAAAATTCTAATTTATGTATATGAACACACATAAAATTCAGTTTCAAAAATATCCACCAATAACTCATAGTTCCTTTACAATGGGGTTAATTTTGATCCTACCAACACATGAATATTATGCATATATTTTATGAAATCTTTATGGATGATTATATCTAACAAAATCCATCAAAATATGATTTTTACAAAATTAATAACATATTTTCTACAGAATTTTAGCAAAGATTTTTAGAAGAAAAGATTAGGGTTCTTACCAAAGATCCTTGCTAGAAAGGGTGATGATGACTTCTCTTCACCAAAGCTCCAATCTTTTCTGCTATCCTCGCTTGCTAATCCTCTCTTGTGAGTATGGAAGAGATGATAATGGCTATAGAGGATTGGATGGGGGGATGGAGTTTTTAGGGTTTGTTTTGAGGGGTTTCGGGGATGTATGGTGGAGGAGATGAGTTTTTGTGAAGGATAGAGAGATGTGCAATTGAGAAGATGATGTATGGAGGCTATGGAGAGTTTTTTGCTGCCAAATTATGGAGGAGGAGAGGGGTTTTGGTCGGCCAAAGGTGAGGGGGAGAAAGATTTGGATTTGGTTAAGATTTGGGATAAGTTGGTATATTTAAACGTATCCTTAAATAAATTTTAAGCAATCTAGGATTTAAATCCTATTTAATTTGATTCCTTCGGCTATGGGGGTGTTGCTTGGCCGAAATTATCATGGTGGGGGTCCACTTGGCATGATTTGGTTGTTTGGTGAGTTGGCAAGTTGATTGGATTGAGGATTTAAAAAGGGATTTCCTAATATAGAACTATTTAATTCTATCTATGTAATTACACTACTAAATCTGAATTAAATACAAAATAAATATAGTTATTAATATTTATTAATGCCCAACATGCCTACATAGGGTTGGGTTTGGCTTGGAAGAGGTTTGGGAAGGTTTTGTGCAACCGGATCTCCTAAAAAGTCGTAAAGGCTTTCTTAACTAATTAATTAAATAAAAATATAACTTGTGTCATAATTTGAATAGTTAACATGCAAGAGATTACAATATGACCATGATATTCGTAACATGGCTAGCATACTAGTTAAAGCACCCGACTATGCTAGGCATGTCATACTTTCTAGTCATCTTGCATATTAAAACTCAACCATGGCTATAGTCCTTTTATATAATATAAAAATAAATTAGAATTAAATAAAATCCAAAAATAATTTAAATATTCCTTTAAATTATAAGGGATTTTATATCCTACCCAACTTATGACAATTTCGTCCTCGAAATTAAAAATAGTCATAATATCAAGAATTGCGAGATTTTGTACGGAGAGAGAGTAGGTACGTCAAATCTTAGCTCAATTTTTGAAAGGATGGAGGGGTGGTTGTCATAGGAATCCCAGACCTCATATTCTAGAAGATGGGGTATGCTTCCTTCTAGACTCTACCCAACATATAGAAGTTGGCCACCCATAAAGATCGTCGTCATTACAAGACTTTGAGGAGAACAATTTCTAGGGAGGGACACGAGAATAATGGACACTTCTGACGTCAGTCTTGGATTCTAAGTGAGCCTCGATAACCCCATAACGTTCTTGGTCAATAAAAACTATAAGAAGTTACTACAATCAAACATTGTCACCCTAGGGGTCATGCTTCTGACAAGCTGGTAGTGACCTCTTGTTGGAATATACTAAGGTGTGTCGATTCAGAAGGATTTGTTCTACGTCTAACATGGGAAACTAAGAAGTGAGCTTGAAAACTTAGGAAAGAAGAATTTATGGCCAAGTGATGAGAATCGATGATAATTAAAGAACCCAGGCTATAGAATATGATTAGGCATGTATTTTGAAAACTCTAAGTTAAAATGACTAATATGTGTAGGCTGATGTTTGGTGTTGTGTATGAGGCATGCGCTTGCTTGTTGGAAGGCATACGTCATAGGTGTGCATCTTGCATAGATCTTGAGTATTCAGTTTAGTTAAGGGAATGGGTCGATATTTGCATGGGTGAAATCGAATAGGTCGAATTTGGGTCTCTATGGTTTGTTTTGAGGAAACAATGTGTCATACACGTGGTGTAATTTTTAAATAGAGCACTAGAAAGTTCGTTTGTGTGGGACATATATGTCATGTGAGTAGCATGACTAGTCTAGTTCATGAGTGTGAACTTTGTCGAAAGGAAAAGGCTAGCGTTGTGCTTCAATTATCAAAATCACGGTCGAGGGTATCACATGATACGAATATGAGTCGACGTTATAAACCATTGAATTATTAGTCTAATTAGAACCAATCATTTCCATCCACTTGTTAATTCCAAAATCTTATGTTCCTTAGAGAGGCTTGCGATCTATTTGCCTCAAAAAAAATTTGCTATTGATTTAAACAAAAATGATTCTATGATTGAATTGAAGAATTTAGGTTGCAATCTATTACCGTAGTTATCTAAACGCACGAGCAAAGGGTTATAAAATACAAAATAAAAGATTGTTTCATAAATTCCATACAGACGGAAGAACAGTCACGATTGTAATCCTATTCTTAGAGGTAAAGTATAATAAGTTCAATGTTCTACCCAACTTATAGAAGTTGGTTAATCGGGAAAAAGCACAGTAATAGGGCTTCTAAGAAGGTTAAATTTCAAGGAGGTATAGGAAGTATGAGGTATTTCCAATCATAGTCACAGACTCTATAGGAAGTCTAGGTATTATCTATTTAATATGGCCCATATATTAACTATGTTTGGTCAAGACTGTATGAGAGGTCTTGGTCAAGTATATCTGAAAGCAAGTTGGTACCGAGAGATGTATAACATAGGCTATGAAGAGATGCAGTTACGAAATCTATGGAAGGAGAATTAGTGAGCCGAGAGGTGGGGCCTACATAATAGGAGTGAGGGCTTATTCATCAAGTTTGGTTTTATAGTCCCAATATGGCGATAGGCTATGATGGGTTTAACTGAGTCTCAGTAGGCTTCCTAATTGGACTTCAATCTTTGATTGCATGAACTTTAGATTTTTATCTATAGTGGCTGGACACAATTTGTGGAATTTTAAACCATCCCTATTAGGTTAGGGTAATGTGGAATAGGTTCAAATTCAAGTGGTTTGGGCAATTTCCTGTCAGGTTGGTAGAATAGGTTCTGTAAGTCGTGAGATGCGCCTTCCATGGCTTTTGTGTTTAAGTAGCACACAAGACCTCTATTGAGTGGCACACTAGTGGCATGTGCATCGAGGGCTTCGAGTAGATCACAACAATATATTGGGCCAAAAGATTTGAGTCAAGGTTGGATCTCTAACTGCAGTCCGAAAGTACATCGGTGTTATGGTAAGGGTAATCACTAGTCCCTTTTGACCTGAAAGTCATTTCATAATAATAGAGTCCAAGGAAATGTGTTTGTATGGGACATGATATGTCTACTTGAAGGTGGACTTATTTAAGTTTTGCATATAAATTTTGTTGGAAGGTAACAACTAATATTACACTTCAAATATCAAAGTCACGGTAAGGGACACCAAAAGATCTAAAAAGAAAGTGGGAGTTCATGAGTCACTAATTTACCATCCTAGTGAGAACCAATTTACCTCAATCAATCGGTGATCCCCAAATTTCTAAAAGTAAGAATGGTTTACAATCTATTCACTCTAGAGACTAGGACATGGTTTCAGGAATAATGAGGTTACGAATATTTGAGTTACGACATTGTACCTTGACCTTTGGTAATAATAAGTCACGATGTGATTGATAACATGATAGGGTAGTTGTGAATTAGTTTCGAGAATTATACCCCGAGTCCTAATAAATAGAAATGATCGCGTACAATGGTACCTGAGTCGATAAGATGGAATGATCCGCTTGTCCATGGTATACGAGAGTCTATCGGTGGAATAACAAACCCTAAAGCACGTCATGGGAAAGATCCCTAACTACTAAGTCGTGAATTTCTATTTGTGTCAAACCTGCCAGACTATAGTCACAAGCGTTCTAGAGGTATTAAATGTAGTGCTCATGCATCACTTGTTGATTACTAATACAACATAATGACGGGACGTCATGCTACAGATTTTGGCTAAGCTGGTGAATGTGTTGTTCTAATATTATGTCACTTCTTTGATAATAGAATTTTGTACCTAGAGTAACATCTGCTGAATCTGTAATCTTTGAATGGGTGTCTACCATGGTCCTTGCAATGCTTGTCCTTGTTTTGGTCTATTCTTCTCTGTCTAAACTGTGGGGGCCTAGTCAAGTAAGGTTTGAGTTAAGGCATACGGGTTGCTAGTTAAGCCAAGAATCAAGATGAATATTTGGAGACTCATAATAAATGATTCCTAGAGATTAGATGGTCTCATAGGTTTGTGGTTTACCCAAGGGTAATATCTTACTCATCTTTCAAGCTCAAATGACTAGAAGGTCACGATATAACTATTAGGTCGAGGGAAGGACGAGCAACTTTAGGCAATGTTGTAGTTATATGGCTTGGCCGATGGCTGGTATACTTGTGCATATAACGACCATGGCCATGGGGATGATCTGTATTTATCTATCAAATACGAGCGTTCGTCTTTCCAATCAGTGAAAGACAAAAGCAATAAAAATTTCAAGAAAGATGTCATTGAATACAATTACGTAATTCAAAGGCGATGTGTAATTCAAGTGGAATTGTCAATACAGTCGCGGATGAGATCCTAGATACCTCTATATCTCAATCCATGTGGGATAATCATATGAAGAGTGAACCAAGTGCACTATGGTTGATCAGACCATAATACATTGATTCTAATTAGACAATATGCTTATGGGCGTCCCCAGTATACATATGTCCTGAACAAGCACGACAAAAAATAAGCTTGCAAAACTAGGCTATAAATAGTGTCGTCATTCATGGTAGTTTAAAGTATAAGTATGGAAGAATACGTTGTAAGCAGTAAAAAATAGTTCGAGTTTCACAAGGATCTAAGTCTTATCCGGTGTGCTTGCGTATACAGTCGTCCTATTGGTTCTTGTATCAGGCCTTAGTTGACCAATGGGTATGGGCTACGAAATCTCTATATTCAAGGTAAATATCTCTCCTACACTAGCATATAATCATTATCACTCTGTTATACTTTAATACTAGGTTAAAAGGATACGGGTGGTAGGTTGTAGTCATACTACTCAACTTATGAAGTCAACTAATGGAGTAATTGAGGAATATAACACGTATACTCGTATGAGTTATCTCCTAACCTCCCTATTCAGCACGAAAGAAGATAAGATTTACAGTGAAAAGAATCAAGCAGAAGGAAGTCAAGATAATCGGACGAGAGTTCAAGATTTTGAATTGAGGGAGGAAGTCAAGCTTGTGGATGAGATTCCTATATCCTAATCCTATATGCAGGTTCACATCGGTATAGTAGCGTAACCGATGTGACAAACTTGACCTGCATGGGCCACCACAAAAATATGTAACGCTCCAGTCCCAAAATACTTAGGACTAGGTACGTATCCATGCCAGCTGTATACAAACGAAGTCTACTCCAATATATGGAAACTCGTATGTATACATAACCTGTAAAATATAGTAAACCAAGAGTAATCTAATCTCATCCACAAATGAAGAATAAAAGATATCATATAATCAACTGTAATAAGTCTTTGTACATTACATTGGGCGGAGACAAATCCACTACCAACAAGTAAGGAAAATATACATGAAAACGGAAAGGATTCGGCGGGAGTAGCAAAGAAAGATCCAAGACACGTTATCTCCGAATGAATAGAGAAGATCGCGACCTCGACTACAACACCTGCAATATCACAAAAGTACACACCTGGAGAGATAACCAGGTCCTCAGAGGGACGTAACAAGATACAGAAAGAACATGCAATAAATGTTGAATACAAAATATGCCATAAAAAAATAAATGACAAGACAACAATAAGGTAATCTAACCGTACTACGGTGTTTATGCAGTTAAGAACAAACCTCCAACGCATGGATATCTGGCTCAGTAGCAGTAACTCAGGCATGGTCCCATCAGGATACCAGGGACCTCAAAGCATAACATTCCTCGAATGTCAGAGGCCAGCAGTATTAGTAATAGGAAAGTGCATCAGGATCCATACGTTAAGGAACTGTTCTTTCCATCCAATGCCTAACAGAGTCACATCCATGTCTCGTATACCTCTACTAACTGCTAAGTCTCCTAACATGCCTCTAATAGCAGTTAGCCCTAACGCATGCACATGGAGGATCAGCCCACACGCAAGGACCTCTACATGCTAATCGCCTCACACATCCTTATGGTACAACAGTGTCGAGGCATATGCAATACACTACAAATGGTAGTCCCCTAACTCTAATTTCATATGCAATCAAAGGATAGTAACAAAGTAACTAATAATCACTGAGCATGTAGTAAATCAAGAACTGTAATAACTAGAAATAATGAACAGTGATATGTAAATAAATACAGACTGAATGTAAACAGTATAATGGCAAGGTATCTTGTCTGATTCTGTGCTGTAAATATGAAACGTTGCTCCCGCGTCCACGCCTTCGGAACCCGACGCTCCTAGATAATTAATTAACTAAATTAAGTCACTAATTATGAAACTTACGACACGACTTAAATAGTGAAAGTAATGTGTTAAAATTATAATCAATCTCTCGTGGAACCATTTAGATCCATACAATCACACACAGGTTCCACGAGACATCAAAATACTGTTTTAGGGTTTCTAACTTTTAATTAGTCGGTTATGCCCCTACTTCAATAACATACTTAAAAATCATATAAAAATCATAAAAATAATATATAAACTAATTTTCTACAGATTTATCTCTAAAATTCTAGAATTAATATTTCTAAAGACATTCATGACTAGTTGATTTATAAGTCAGCTAGTCTACCCGAAACTCGCCTGGAACATAGTAAATGACTCAAAATTTCTAAAATAACCAAAAATATATTTTAAACAGCCATAAAATAATTTATTTTATAGAATAATATCAGAGGTACAAGGGTTGAGTTATACTACAAGTTTGGGACATTCTAGGTCAGTCGGTTACCCGAAATTAGCTAGTTTTAACCTACAATTTTCCCGACCAGATTTGAGTTGCTAAAATCGTAGAAAATACTAAAAAATCCTAATTTATGTATATGAACACACATAAAATTCAGTTTCGAAAATATCCACCAATAACTCATAGTTCCTTTACAATAGGGTTAATTTTGATCCTACCGACACATGAATATTATGCCTATATTTTATAAAATCTTTATGGATGATTATACCTAACAAAAGACATCAAAATATGATTTCTACAAAACTAATAACATATTTTCTACAAAATTTTAGCAAAGATTTTTAAAATAAAAGATTAGGGTTCTTACCAAAGATTCTTGCTAGAAAGGGTGATGATGACTTCTCTTCACCAAAGCTCCAATCTTTTTCGCTATTCTCACTTGCTAATCCTCTCTTGGTGAGTATGGGAGATTTGATAATGGTTATAGAGGATTGGATGGGAGAGATGGAGTTTTTAGTGTTTGTTTTGAGGGGTTTCGGGGATGTATGGTGGAGTAGATGAGTTTTTATGAAGGATGGAGAGATGTGCAATGGAGGAGATGATATATGGAGGCTATGGAGAGTTTATTGCTGCCAAAATTATGGAGGAGGAGCGGGGTTTTGGTCTGCCAAAGGTGAGGGAGAGAAAGATTTGGATTTGGTTAAGATTTGGGATAAGTTGGTATATTTAAACGTATCCTTAAATAAATTTTAAGCAATCTAGGATTTAAATCCTATTTAATTAGATGCATTCAGCTATGGAGGGGTTGCTTGGCCGAAATTATCATGGTGGGGGTCCACTTTGCATGATTTGATTGTTTGGTGAGTTGGCAAGTTGATTGGATTGAGGATTTAAAAAGGGGTTTCCTAATATAGAACTATTTAATTCTATCTATGTAATTACACTACAAAATCTGAATTAAATACAAAATAAATGTAATTATTAATATTTATTAATGTCCAACATGCCTACATAGGGTTGGGTTTGGCTTGGAAGAGGTTTGGGAAGGTTTTGTGCAACCGAATCTCCTAAAAAGTCGTAAAGACTTTCTTAACTAATTAATTAAATAGAAATATAACTTGTGCCATAATTTGAATAGTTAACATACAAGAGATTACAATATGACCATGGCATTCCTAATATGGCTAGCATACTAGTTAAAGCATCCGACTATGCTAGGCATGCCATACTTTCTAGTCGTCTTGCGTATTAAAACTCAACCATGACTATAGTCCTTTTATATAATATAAATAAGATAAAAATAAATTAGAATTAAATAAAATCCAAAAATAATTTAAATATTCCTTTAAATTATAAGGGGTTTTACATCCTACCCAACTTATGACAATTTCGTCCTCGAAATTAAAAATAATCATAATATCAAGAATTGCAAGATTTTGTACGGAGGGAGAGTAGGTACGTCAAATCTTAGCTCAATTTTTGAAAGGATGGAGGGGTGGTTGTCATAGGAATCCCAGACCTCATTCTACAAGATGGGGTATGCTTCCTTCTAGACTCTACCCAACTTATAGAAGTTGGTCACCCGTAAAGATCGTCATCATTACAAGACTTTGAGGAGGACAATTTCTAGGGAGGGACACGAGAATAATGGACACTTCTGACGTCAGTCTTGGATTCTAAGTGAGCTTCGATAACCCCATAACGTTCTTGGTTAATAACAACTATAAGAAAGTTACTATAATCAAACATTGTCACCCTAGGGGTCATGCTTCTGACAAGCTAGTAGTGACCTCTTGTTGGAATATACTATGGTGTGTCGGTTCAGAAGGATTCATTCTACGTCTAACATGGAAAACTAAGAAGTGAGCTTGAAAACTTAGGGAAGAAGAATTTATGGCCAAGTGATGAGAATCGATGATAATTAAAGAACCCAGGCTATAGAATATGATTAGGCAAGTGTTTTGAAAACTCTAAGTTAAAATGACTAATATGTGTAGGCTGATGTTTGGTGTTGTGTAGGAGGCATGCGCTTGCTTGTTGGAAGGCATACGTCATAGGTGTGCATCTTGCATAGATCTTGAGTATTCAGTTTAGTTAAGGGAATGGGACGATATTTGCATGGGTGAAATCGAATAGGTCAAATTTGGGTCTCTATGGTTTGTTTTGAGGAAACAATGTGTCATACACGTGGTGTAATTTTTAAATAGAGCACTGGAAAGTTCGTTTGCGTGGGATATGTATGTCATGTGAGTAGCATGACTAGTCTAGTTCGTGAGTGTGAACTTTGTAGAAAGGAAAAGGCTAGCGTTGAGCTTCAATTATCAAAATCACGGTCGAGGGTATCACATGATACGAATATGGGTCGACGTTATAAACCATTGAATTATTAGTCTAATTTGAACCAATCATTTCCATCTACTTGTTAATTCCAAAATCTTATGTTCCTTAGAGAGGCTTGCGATCTATTTGCCTCAAAAAAAAATTTGCTATCGATTTAAACAAAAATGATTCTATGATTGACTTGAAGAATTTAGGTTGCAATCTATTACCGTAGTTATCTAAACGCACGAGCAAAGGGTTATAAATTACAAAATAAAAGATCGTTTCATAAATTCTATATAGACGGAAGAACAGTCACGATTGTAATCCCATTCTTAGAGGTAAAGTATAATAAGTTCAATGTTCTATCCAACTTATAGAAGTTGGTTAATCACGGAAAGCACAGAAATAGGGCTTCTAAGATGGTCAAATTTCAAGGAGGCATAGGAAGTATGAGGTATTTCCAATCATAGTCACAGACTCTATAGAAAGTCTAGGTATTATCTATTTAATATGGCCCATATATTAACTATGTTTGGTCAAGACTGTATAAGAGGTCTTGGTCAAGTATAACCGAAAGCAAGTAGGTACCGAGAGATGTATAACATAGGCTATGAAGAGATGCAGTTACGAAATCTATAAAAGAAGAATTAATGAGCCGAGAGGTGGAGCCTACATAACAGGACTGAGGGCCTATTCATCAAGTTTGGTTTTATAGTCCCAATATGGCGATAGGCTATGATGGGTTTAACTGAGTCTCAGTAGGTTCCCTAATTGGACTTCAATCTTTGATTGCATGAACTTTAGATTTTTATCTATAGTGGCTGGACAAAATTTTGTGGAATTTTAAACCATCCCTATTAGGTTAGGGTAATATGGAATAGGTTCAAATTCAAGTGGTTTGGGCAATTTCCCGTCGGGTTGGTAGAATAGGTTCTGTAAGTCGTGAGATGCGCCTTCCATGGCTTTTGTGTTTAAGTAGCACACAAGGCCTCTATTGAGTGGCACACTAGTGGCTTGTGCGTAGAGGGCTTCGAGTAGATCATAACAAATATTGGGCCAAAAGATTTGAGTCAAGGTTGGATCTCTAACTGCAGTCCGAAAGTACATCGGTGTTATGGTAAGGGTTATCACTAGTCCCTTTTGACCTGAAAGTCATTTCATAATAATAGAGTCCAAGGAAATGTGTTTGTGTGGGACATGATATGTCTACTTGAAGGTGGACTCGTTTAAGTTTTGCATATAAATTTTGTTGGAAGGTAACAGCTAGTATTATACTTCAAATATTAAAGTCACGGTAAGGGACACCAAAAGATCTAAAAAAAAAGTGGGAGTTCATGAGTCACTAATTTACCATCCTAGTGAGAACCAATTTACCTCAATCAATCGATGATCCCAAATTTCTAAAAGTAAGAATGGCTTACAATTTATTCACTCTAGAGACTAGGACATGGTTTCAGGAATAATGAGGTTAGGAATATTTGAGTTGCGATTTTGTACCTTGACCTTTGGTAATAATAAGTCACGATGTGATCGATAACATGATAGGGTAGTTGTGAATTAGTTTCGAGAATTGTACCCCGAGTCTTATTAAATAGAAATGATCGCGTACAATGGTACCTGAGTCGATAAGATGGAATGACCCGCTTGTCCATGGTATACGAGAGTCTATCGGTGGAATAACAAACCCTAAAGCACGTCATGGGAAAGATCCCTAACTACTAAGTCGTGAATTTCTATTTGTGTCAAACCTGCCAGACTATAGTCACAAATGTTCTAGAGGTATTAAATGTAGTGCTCATGCATCACTTGTTGATTACTAATACAACATAATGACGGGGCGTCATGCTACAGATTTTGGCTAAGCTGGTGAATGTGTTGTTCTAATATTATGTCACTTCTTTGATAATAGAATTTTGTACCTAGAGTAACATCTGCTGAATCTCTAATCTTGGAATGGGTTTCTATCATGGTCCTTGCAATGCTTGTCCTTGTTTTGGTCTATTCTTCTCTGTGTAAACTGTGGGGGCCTAGTCAAGTAAGGTTTGAGTTAAGGCATACGGGTTGCTAATTAAGCCAAGAATCAAGATGAATATTTGGAGACTCATAATAAATGATTCCCAGAGATTATATGGTCTCATAGGTTTGTGGTTTACCAAAGGATAAGATCTTACTCATCTTTCAAGCTCAAATGACTAGAAGGTCAAGATATAACTAATAGGGTCAAGGGAAGGACAAGCAACTTTAGGCAAGGTTGTAGTTATATGGCTTGGCCGATGGTTGCTATACTTGTGCATATAACTACCATGGCCATGGGGATACTCTGTATTTATCTATCAAATACGAGCGTTCGTCTTTCCAATCAGTGAAAGACAAAAGCAATAAAGAGTTCAAGAAAGATGTCATTGAATACAATTACGTAATTCAAAGGCGAATGTGTAATTCAAGAGGAATTGTCAATACAGTCGCGGATGAGATCCTAGATACCTCTATATCTGAATCCATGTGGGATAATCATATGAAGAGTTAACCAAGTGCACTATGGTTGATCAGACCATAGTACATTGATTCTAATTAGACGATATGCTTATGGGCGTCCCCAGTATACATATATCCTGAACAAGCTCGACAAAGAATAAGCTTGCAAAACTAGGCTATAAATAGCATCGTCATTCATGGTAGTTTAAAGTATAAGTATGGGAGAATACGTTGTAAGCAGTAATAAATAGTTCGAGTTTCACAAGGATCTAAGTCTTATCCGGTGTGCTTGCGTATACAGTCGTCCTACTGGTTTTTGTATCAGGCCTTAGTTGACCAATGGGTATGGGCTACGAAATCTCGATATTCTAGGTAAACATCTCTCCTACACTAGCATATAATCATTATCACTCTGTTACACTTTAATACTAGGTTAAAAGGATACGGGTGGTAGGTTGTAGTCATACTACTCAACTTATGAAGTCAACTAATGGAGTAATTGAGGAATATAACACGTATACTCGTATGAGTTATCTCCTAACCTCCCTATTCAGTACGAAAGAAGATAAGATTTATATTGAAAGGAATCAAGCAGAAGGAAGTCAAGATAATCGAATGAGAGTTCAAGATTTTAAATTGAGGGAGGAAGTCAAGCTTGTGGATGAGATTCCTATATCCTAATCCTATATACAGGTTCACATCGGTATAGTAGCATAACCGATGTGACAAACTTGACCTGCATGGGCCACCACAAAAACATGTAACGCCCCAGTCCCAAAATACTTAGGACTAGGTACGTATCTAAGCCAGCTGTATACATACGAAGTCTACTCCAATATATGGAAACTCGTATGTATACATAAGCTGTAAAATGCAGTAAACTAAGAGTAATCTAATCTCATCCACAAATGAAGAATAAAAGATATCATATAATCAACTGTAATAAGTCTTTGTACATTACATTGGGCGGAGACAAATACACTACCAATAAGTAAGAAAAATATACATGAAAATGGAAAGGATTTGGCGGGAGTAGCAAAGAAAGATCCAAGACACGTCATCTCCGAATGAATAGAGAAGATCGCGACCTCGACTAGAACACCTGCAATATCACAAAAGCACACACCTGGAGAGATAACCAGGTCCTTAGAGGGACGTAACAAGATACAGAAGGAACATGCTATAAATACTGAATATAAAATATGCCATAAAAAAATAAGTGACAAGACAACAATAAGGTAATCTAACCGTACTATGGTGTTTATGCAGTTAAGAACAAACCTCCAACGCATGGGTATCTGGCTCAGTAGCAGTAACTCAGGCATAGTCCCATCAGGATACCAGGGACCTCAAAACATAACATTCCTTGAATGTCAGAGGCTAGCAGTATCAGTAATAGGAAAGTGCATAAGGATCCATACGTTAAGGAACTGTTATTCCCACCCAATGCCTAACAGAGTCACATGATCCATGTCTCGTATACCTCTACTAACTGCTAAGTCTCCTAACATGCCTCTAATAGCAGTTAGCCCTAACGCATGCACATGGGGGATCAGCCCACACGCAAGGACCTCTACATGCTACTCGTCTCACACATCCTTATGGTACAACAGTGTCAAGGCATATGCAATACACTACAAACGGTAGTCCCCTAACTCTAATTTCATATGCAATCAAAGGATAGCAACAAAGTAACTAATAATCAGTGAGCATGTAGTAAATCAAGAACTCTAATAACTGGAAATAATGAACAGTGATATGTAAATAAATACAGACTGAATGTAAACAATATAATGGCGAGGTATCTAGCCTGATTCTGTGCTGTAAATATGAAACGTCGCTCCCACGTCCACGCCTCCGGAACCCGATGCTCCTAGATAATTAATTAACTAAATTAAGTCACTGCTTATGAAACTTACGACACGACTTAAATAGTGAAAGTAATGTGTTAAAATTATACTCAATCTCTCGTGGAACCATTTAGATCCATATAATCACACACAGGTTCCACGAGACATCGAAACACAGTTTTAGGGTTTCTAACTTTTAATTAGTCGGTTATGCCCCTACTTCAATAAAATACTTAAAATTATATAAAAATCATAAAAATAATATTTAAAATAATTTTCTACAGATTTATCTCTGAAATTCTAGAATTAATATTTCTAAAGACATTCAAGACTAGTTGATTTATAAGTCAGCTAGTCTACCCGAAACTCGCCCGGAACATAGTTAATGACTCAAAATTTCTAAAATAACCAAAAATATATTTTAAACAGAAATAAAATAATTTATTTTATAGAATAATATCAGAGGTACATGGGTTGAGTTATACTACAAGTTTGGGACATTCTAGGTCAGCCGGTTACCAAAAATTAGCTAGTTTTGACCTACAATTTGTTCGACCAGATTTGAGTTGCTAAAATCGTAGAAAATACTTAAAAATCCTAATTTATGTATATGAACACACATAAAATTCAGTTTCGAAAATATCCACCAATAACTCATAGTTCTTTTACAATGGGGTTAATTTTGATCCTACCGACACATGAATATTATGCCTATATTTTATGAAATTTTTATTGATGATTATACCTCACAAAAGCCATCAAAATATAATTTATACAAAATTAATAACATATTTTCTACATAATTTTAGCAAAGATTTTTAGAAGAAAAGATTAGAGTTCTTACCAAAGATCCTTGCTAGAAAGGCTGATGATGACTTCTCTTCACCAAAGCTCCAATTTTTTCCGCTATCCTCGCTTGCTAATCCTCTTTTGGTGAGTATGGGAGACTTGATAATGGC
This sequence comes from Iris pallida, assembly GCA_029216955.1. Classification (NCBI taxonomy): domain Eukaryota; kingdom Viridiplantae; phylum Streptophyta; class Magnoliopsida; order Asparagales; family Iridaceae; genus Iris; species Iris pallida. The sequence goes on from JANAVB010028143.1 coordinate 33,979, forward strand.
TATAGAGGATTGTATGGGGGAGATGGTGTTTTTAGGGTTTGTTTTGAGAGGTTTCGGGGATGTATGGTGGAGGAGATGAGTTTTTATGAAGGATAGAGAGATATGCAATGGAGGAGTTGATGTATGAAGGCTATGGAGAGTTTGTTGCTGCCGAAATTATGGAGGAGGAGAGGGGTTTTGGTCGGCCAAAGGTGAGGGAGAGAAAGATTTGGATTTGGTTAAGATTTGGGATAAGTTGGTATATTTAAACGTATCCTTAAATAAATTTTAAGAAATCTAGGATTTAAAATGCATTCGACTATGATAGGGTTGCTTGGCCGAAATTATCATGATGGGGTCCACTTTGCATGATTTGGTTGTTTGGTGAGTTGGCAAGTTGATTGGATTGAGGATTTAAAAAGGGGTTTCCTAATATAGAACTATTTATTTCTATCTATGTAATTACACTGTAAAATCTGAAATAAATACAAAATAAATTTAATTATTAATATTTATTAATTCCCAACATGCCTACATAGGGTTGGGTTTGGCTTGGAAGAGGTTTGGGAAGGTTTTGTGCAACCGGATCTCCTAAAAAGTCGTAAAAGCTTTCTTAACTAATTAATTAAATAAAAATATAACTTGTGCCATAATTTGAATAGTTAACATGCAAGAGATTACAATATGACCATGGCATTCCTAACATGGCTAGCATACTAGTTAAAGCACCCAACTATGCTAGGCATGCCATACTTTCTAGTCGTCTTGCATATTAAAACTCAACCATGGCTATAGTCCTTTTATATAATATAAATAAGATAAAAATAAATTAGAATTAAATAAAATCCAAAAATAATTTAAATATTCCTTTAAATTATAAGGGGTTTTACATAATACCCAACTTATGACAATTTCGTCCTCGAAATTAAAAATAATCATAATATCAAGAATTGCGAGATTTTGTACGGAGGGAGAGTAGGTACGTCAAATCTTAGCTCAATTTTTGAAAGGATGGAGGGGTGGTTGTTATAGGAATCCCAGACCTCATATTCTACAAGATGGGGTATGCTTCCTTCTAGACTCTACCCAACTTATAGAAGTTGGCCACCCGTAAAGATCGTCGTCATTACAAGACTTTGAGAAGGACAATTTCTAGGGAGGGGCTCGAGAATAATGGACACTTATGACGTCAGTCTTGGATTCTATGTGAGCCTCGATAACCCCATAACGTTCTTGGTCAATAACAACTATAAGAAAGTTACTACAATCAAACATTGTCACCCTAGGGGTCATGCTTCTGACAAGCTGGTAGTGACCTCTTGTTGGAATATACTAAGGTGTGTCAGTTCAGAAGGATTCGTTCTACGTCTAACATGAAAAACTAAGAAGTGAGCTTGAAAACTTAGGAAAGAAGAATTTTTGGCCAAGTGATGAGAATCGATGATAATTAAAGAACCCAGGCTATAGAATATGATTAGACAAGTGTTTTGAAAACTCTAAGTTAAAATGACTAATATGTGTAGGCTGATGTTTGGTGTTGTGTAGGAGGCATGTGCTTGCTTGTTGGAAGGCATACGTCAGAGGTGTGCATCTTGCATAGTTCTTGAGTATTCAGTTTAGTTAAGGGAATGGGTCGATATTTGCATGGGTGAAATCGAATAGGTCAAATTTGGGTCTCTATGGTTTGTTTTGAGGAAACAATGTGTCATACACGTGGTGTAATTTTTAAATAGAGCACTGGAAAGTTCGTTTGCGTAGGACATGTATGTTATGTGAGTAGCATGACTAGTCTAGTTCGTGAGTGTGAACTTTGTCGAAAGGAAAAGGCTAGCGTTGTGCTTCAATTATCAAAATCACGGTCGAGGGTATCACATGATACGAATATGGGTCGACGTTATAAACCATTGAATTATTAGTCTAATTTGAACCAATCATTTCCATCCACTTGTTAATTCCAAAATCTTATGTTCCTTAGAGAGGCTTGCGATCTATTTGCCTCAAAAAAAATTTGCTATTGATTTAAAGAAAAATGATTCTATGATTGACTTGAAGAATTTAGGTTGCAATCTATTACCGTAGTTATCTAAACGCACGGACAAAGGGTTATAAAATAAAAAAATAAAAGATCGTTTCATAAATTCCATACAGACGGAAGAACAGTCACGATTGAAATCCTATTCTTAGAGGTAAAGTATAATAAGTTCAATGTTCTACCCAACTTATAGAAGTTGGTTAATCGGGGAAAGCACAGTAATAGGGCTTCTAAGAAGGTCAAATTTCAAGGAGGTATAGGAAGTATGAGGTATTTCCAATCATAGTCACAGACTCTATAGGAAGTCTAGGTATTATCTATTTAATATGGCCCATATATTAACTATGTTTGGTCAAGACTGTATGAGAGGTCTTGGTCAAGTATATCCGAAAGCAAGTTGGTACCGAGAGATGTATAACATAGGCTATGAAGAGATGCAGTTACGAAATCTATGGAAGGAGAATTAGTGAGCCGAGAGGTGGGGCCTACATAATAGGAGTGAGGGCCTATTCATCAAGTTTGGTTTTATAGTCCCAATATGGCGATAGGCTATGATGGGTTTAACTGAGTCTCAGTAGGTTCCCTAATTGGACTTCAATCTTTGATTGCATGAACTTTAGATTTTTATCTATAGTGGCTGGACAAAATTTTGTGGAATTTTAAACCATCCCTATTCGGTTAGGGTAATGTGGAATAGGTTCAAATTCAAGTGGTTTGGGCAATTTCCCGTCGGGTTGGTAGAATAGGTTCTGTAAGTCGTGAGATGCGCCTTCCATGGCTTTTGTGTTTAAGTAGCACACAAGGCCTCTATTGAGTGGCACACTAGTGGCATGTGCGTAGAGGGCTTCGAGTAGATCACAACTATATATTGGGCCAAAAGATTTGAGTCAAGGTTGGATCTCTAACTGCAGTCCGAAAGTACATCGGTGTTATGGTAAGGGTTATCACTAGTCCCTTTTGACCTGAAAGTCATTTCATAATAATAGAGTCCAAGGAAATGTGTTTGTGTGGGACATGATATGTCTACTTGAAGGTGGACTCGTTTAAGTTTTGTATATAAATTTTGTTGGAAGGTAACAGCTAATATTACACTTCAAATATCAAAGTCACGGTAAGGGACACCAAAAGATCTAAAAAGAAAGTGGGAGTTCATGAGTCACTAATTTACCATCCTAGTGAGAACCAATTTACCTCAATCAATCGGTGATCCCCAAATTTCTAAAAGTAAGAATGGCTTACAATTTATTCACTCTAGAGACAAGGACATGATTTCAGGAATAATGAGGTTAGGAATATTTGAGTTACGACATCGTACCTTGACCTTTGGTAATAATAAGTCACGATATGATCGATAACATGATAGGGTAGTTGTGAATTAGTTTCGAAAATTATACCCCGAGTCCTATTAAATAGAAATGATCGCGTACAATGGTACCTGAGTCGATAAGATGGAATGACCCGCTTGTCCATGGTATACGAGAGTCTATCGGTGGAATAACAAACCCTAAAGCACGTCATGGGAAAGATCCCTAACTACTAAGTCGTGAATTTCTATTTGTGTCAAACCTGCCAGACTATAGTCACAAGCGTTCTAGAGGTTTTAAACGTAGTGCTCATGCATCATTTGTTGATTACTAATACAACATAATGACGGGGCGTCACGCTACAGATTTTGGCTGAGCTGGTGAATGTGTTGTTCTAATATTATGTCACTTCTTTGATAATAGAATTTTGTACCTAGAGTAACATCTGCTGAATCTCTAATCTTGGAATGGGTGTCTGTAGGTCCTAAAAATCAAGTTGCATTTATCAAATAAACAGAAGAAATTAAATTGCGCACTCTTCAAATGGACTGCGCAGGAGGCAGATTGCGCTACAATTCAAATGCGCAAGCTGAACTGCGCTACCACCCAAGCGCGCTATGCTGACATGGCAGTGCCATCATTACCTGACAAAAATTCGATCTTCTGACAGCTGACAGCCCGATAAACGAGGAGTCCTTTCATTTCTTGTGCAGTACAGCGTTCGAGGACAGCTGTACAGCCAGCGTAGTATGACAGTTCAACTTTAGTGCAGTTTGACCAAGCCTGAGTCTCAGCGCAGTCTGATGCTAGCACTTTTCAAGTGGCACAATCCATCAGGATAACGGATATTTATTATGTGGCATACATGCCATCAATTGCTCGCCACGTGGCAACCGCCTGTGCACGACCATGCACATTTCAATCAAATAATGCCACACGTTTAATACAGTTAGCCCACGATAGAGTAACTGCCAGCACAGTTTGCAGTTTGTATAGTTTGTTGCTAACGCAGTTCATCATGCGCAATCCAGAATAACTACAAATTAGTTATTTCTAGAACTCTATAAATAGAGTTTCAAGTCCTTCATTAAGGGGATCAGATCATTATTATCATCAGAGATCAGAAGTTCTTGTCCAAGTGCTGCTGCATTCTTCAGAGGCTATCGTCTTCAAAGTTCACATCATCCAAGGGATAAAGCGATCGGATTCAGATCGGATTCCTATAGTTGTACTTTCCCATAATTCAATTGTAATCTTCTTACAAAGTTTGTGAAATAAAGACTTTTGTTTTTGCAAACAAAATGGCGACTCTGCTGGGGACGACTTTCTCCTCCGACGAGGAAGTGACAACTCAATGTGACGCTGCGTCTATCGAAAAGACGCAGAAGATGCTGGTTGTGAAGGTCAACCAGACTGCCTACGAGGCGATGATCAACTCTGGGACTACTCGTCGCATTGCAACCTCTGCCAAGAGCAAGGTTCGTTCAGTGTGGATTCCAAAGTCCTCTGCGCAGTCCTCTGCACTGTCCTCTGCGCAATCATCTGCGCAACCTGCTTCTCTGCTGCTAAGGAACCAGTAGCAACTGCTGCCCTTGCGTAACATACTGCTCTTTCTGCCACAGCACAACCCACTTCCTATGCTACTCTGGCAAAGTGCAAGACTCCTCTCCCCCTGGCGCAGTTGGCGACCTCCTTCCCTCCTGCGCAATCCATTATTGCTGCAACCAGGATGCAACTTAAACATTCTGAAGCCAGGACTCCTGCTACACAAACTACTGTTTGTGTGGCCAAAAGGCTATCTGCCAAAGCTTCCCAAGCGCAATCAGCCAATGCGCCTATTGCCACTTTAACCCCTGCGCAAGCTGTTCCAGTGCAGTCTAATAGGGATAGTCCTTTGGCTAATCTCCCTTCTTCTCATAGCAAGGGGAAAAACTCTGCTCCTCTTTCCAAGCACCATATTTCTCCAGTGCAATCCACTGGGGGTAGTCTGTTGACTGTTCCTCCTCCTTCTCAGAACAAAGAAAAAGGCCCGTTGGTCTTTTCTCGAACTTCCTCGTTCCACGACTTGGAAGACAACAGAGGAAAATGCTTTTTAGCTAACCCTTCTTCACAAAACAAGGAAAAAGGTCCTTTAGTCTTTTCTCAGTCTTATCTGGTTTTTACTGTAGAAGATCCATCTGAACGTGCCTCGACACCAATCAGTACAAGAACTCTCTCAAATAAGAGTTCTTCTTTTCCTGCCAAAGGGAAATGTACTGATCAAAAAGGTATTCTGCCTACTCCGGTAGCAGAATTCCAAGATCTCCCAACTCTCAGGATTGTTAGGGTTATATACTAAAAGCATCACTTTTGTAGTAACCTTATTTCCTTAAATTTTGAATGAGAATCATATGGGCAAATGTTTGCATATTGTGTTTGTTGCAAGTATTAATGCAAATGTCTGATATTCTATATTATAGATAATATGGTGTGTAGTGTCACACAGAAGATCATATTATCAGTTTTCTATGGAGTATATAAATAGTTCACAACCTAGATGGACTTGGACAATCTATTAGAAAGGTTGTAGTGTAATCTAGTATTAGTCTATCTTGACTATAGATTTACACTAGTACACTTTGTGTATATTTTACAGGACCACTTGAGGTTGTTCTCTTTGTACTGACTACATAAGAGAACAAACACCTCTGTTATTATGGATGCTTGTGCTCTTAATCCGGATATAATAACGGACATGTATATACAGTGTGTATTACTTTGACTCATAAAAGAGTGAGACTCATTATGGATCAACAACCTCAAAGAATTGGGTAATAACATTGTATGTATGATGGGCTGTTGATTATAAATGGAATCCATGTCCCGATACATCGGGTTGATGATGTCCTCTTAAGGAGCTCATAAGGATTGTCATGTAAACCGTACAGGTGGATTATATCCGACATGACAAATAAAGTTGAGCGGTACTACATAAGGATAAAAGATGTCGAATCAATATAGTTGTCAGTAACTTAATTTGATCGACGGACATACGATATCTTAACATGGAGAGCCAAACGAGCTTATAATAAAAGAAGCCCACAAACATAATTTGGGATTAGGAAGGTAGTGCAACAATAGCTTATTATTGGACCGAACTATTGTTAATGGGCCTGGATTGTGTGTTCGGGCTGAACACGGGATATCCAGATCCGTTAGGAGGCCTAACCCTAATTTCTTCTCATGGTCCCTGCCGTAGCCTATATATATCCTCTATTCTCTGGCCGCCAGATTATGGATCAGAAATCTGAAATTTTCTCTAAATTCGTGATTCACGTAAGGAGAGAAAGAGAGGGATGCCAAGGAGAAGAAAAGGTTGGGAGATCGTCGCCCACACGACGTCCAACTCGAGGAAGGAATACGTGCAGAAGATCTTGGGGTCGTCCGCTCGAGATTGCCAGGAATTACTTGTCTCCTTTCCGCCGCAGGTATAATTCGTGAATCCTAGTTTCTGCCTATGAAGGGTTAGAACACATATTAGATCTGTTTAACTTTCTATCGATCAATACGCACACCAAAGAAAGGGTCTTGGGAATCCTCAGTTCCAACAATTGGTATCAGAGCAACTTTGGATCTACGTATTGATTGATACGTCCATGTTGTCCAATAAAACCTGCGTTGAGTAATAGTCGGTAGATGTAGATCTGTTCTAACTCGGTTTTGCAGGCATCTTAGATCCAACTACTATGGTCCAATGCATATTTTTGATTGTGTTGTTTAAACCACGGATATGTCGTGGATGTTGTTGTTGCTGTGGATGTAATTAAAATCACGAGGGTTGATCGTACTTATTATTTTAATTTTGTAATCTAGATTATGTGTGAACTCCTTCGGGAGGCATAGGATTGATGTAATTTTAATTATTTTTGATCAATCGTAATGGCGGTGGTGGCTGTTTCTGACGTCGGACGAGATGCTGGTTTTAAGCAGTCCAATAGATCTGTGCAGCGCCAGATTTTGGATTCGGATAGTTGAGGACGGAGCAGCAAAGATGACCATAATAGTTGGATATTTTCTCTATTTTTGTCATTTTGCTTTTTCTGATTATGCATATTTATTATTGTGTGGTTATTTTTTTTAAAAACCAAGCCTACATTAATAATGGACAACATGGACATAATATCAACTAGTAGAAAAACCCTCATTGTTAAATAACTAAGTGGGAGAGGATATTTATTTAGTTTAAATCCTATGGTCTCCATTACTGGTTTGTAGGTGATGTAATTATACTTGCGTGTTGGCTATAGTGCTTTCCTCTATATCGGATGAGTATAATTATGGATCACCAGTACAAACTTCCTTAGGGATAATTGTAGAAAGTTACCTAGTATGTGTTCACTTCTCCATCTGAAAGAACTCATTACAAGGTAGTGGACTTAGTATTAAGTAATGGTATACACTTAGATACAAATAATGGTATTCTTCCTATCGGTATCATTGTTATTATTTGTATGACCAGAGCAAGACCAGCATATTAATTTTATTTGTCATAAAGTTATGTTGACATGATAGTAAAATTAATAAGAAAAACCTACTTGAACAAAGTTGAATTTGTATACGTCCACACTATCGTGGCATGCTAAATTCATGGTGTTCAAGGTGTTGGTGAATTTTTTATTATTGTTTTGAGGAAATCAATATTTAGTTAATTCAAAAAGTTTTTTTGCCCTACATAATTTTATTTATGTGATTCTCAGGATTTCAAAAATAGGTTCTTTCAGTCCACTTATGGTGATTCTTAAAGAAAACAAACTTACTGGACCTAATTATATTGACTGGAAACGTAATTTGGATATTGTTCTGACTGCTGAGGAGTACAAATATGTACTTGTTGAGGAATGCCCACCTAAGCCTGATGCTAACTTTGATGAAGAGGTCAAAGAGGCTTATAAGAAGTGGAAAAAGGCAGATGAGATGGCTCGGTGTTACAATCTGGCATCTATGTCAAATGTACTACAACATCAGCATCAGGCCATGGCCACTGCTTATGACATGATGTATAACCTCAAAGAACTCTTCGGACATCAGAGTAGAGCAGCTAGGCAGTTTGCTATGAAGTGTTTGATGAATACAAAAATGGCTGAGGGTACACCAGTAAGGGATCATGTTCTCAAGATGATGGGTCATCTGAATGAGATGGAGATCCTTGGAGCTAAAATCGATGGAGAATCCCAGGTCGATATCATTCTCGGGACTCTGCCTAAAAGTTTTGACAATTTTTGTCTTAATTACAACATGAACAAAAGGTTGTATAATTTGGCAGAACTTGCAAAAGAGCTACAGGATGCTGAATCTCTCTTTAGGCAGAGTGGTCATATTTTTGTTTCTGAAACGGCTTCTACTTCTAAGCCAAAAGGCGGTAAGAAGAAGAATAACATTCAGAAATAGGCAAACTCAGCAAAGAAGGGCATGGGACCTCAAGGCACGGTAAAAAAGTCGAAAGGCAAATGTTTCAAGTACAAAGGGTCAGGAAATTGGAAGACTGATTGTCCACTTCTCAAACAAGGGAACAAAGAAGGTATATCTCATTTACTAATAGTTGAAACATGTTTAGCGGTGTTATCTACCAGCACCTGGTGTGTAGATACAGGAGCCACTAATCATGTCTGTAATACATTGTAGGGGTTCCAGGAAACCAGACGGCTCAGTAATGGAGAGATATGCTTGTTCATGGGTGATGCTATAAAAGTATCGGTCATTGTATTAGGAGATGCTACTTTAACTTTTGGTAGAAATAAGTCTTTGACATTGAGATATTGTCTTTATGCACCTTCACTTAGAAGGAATTTAGTTTCTGTTTCTATGTTAGTTAAGGATGGATATTCAGTTTATTTTAATGACAATATTGTTATTAGAAAGAATAAACATTGTATCTGTTCTGGTGCATTGGTTGATAATTTGTATGTCACTAATCCTATTTCGCCCACAATGCAACTTATGGAAATGAATAATATGTCATCTAACTTAAATAAGAGAAAAGAACCTTCTTGTATGAACCAAACATATCTTTGGCACTTGCGATTGGGGCATATTAACCTAAGAAGGATTCAAAGACTGGTTGAAGATGGACCTTTGAGTTCACTGGAAGTGGAGGCACTACCAGTCTGTGAATCCTGCTTGGAAGGTAAAATGACCAAAAGGCCTTTTACGGCAAAGGGGTATAGGGCCAAAGATGTGTTGGAATTGGTTCATTCTGATTTGTATGGACCCATGACTATCTAAGCTAGAGGTGGCTTTGAATATTTTGTCACATTTATTGACGATTATTCAAGGTATGGATACATTTATTTGATGCGCCGTAAGTCTGAGTGCTTTGAGAAATTCAAAGAGTACAAGGCTGAAATAGAGAAACGTCATAAAAAATGTATCAAGTCATTACGATCAGATCGTGGTGGCGAGTACCTCTTTGGAGAGTTTAGGGATTATTTATCAGAGGCTGGGATTGCATCCCAATTGACTGTACCTGGAACGCCCCAGCAGAATGGTGTAGCCGAAAGAAGGAATAGAACTCTTATGGAGATGGTTAGATCAATGATGAGTTATTCGGATTTGCCAGATTCATTTTGGGGATATGCCTTAGAGACTGCAGCTTATATTTTGAACTTGGTTCCTTCTAAGTCAGTACCTCTTACTCTCACAGAGCTGTGGATTGGGCGTAAGCCTAGTCTGAAACATGTTCGTATTTGGGGTAGTCCAGCACATGTGCTGAATGGAAAAGCAGATAAGTTGGAATCTCGTACAGAAGTACGCTTGTTTGTAGGCTATCCAAGAGGAACGAAAGGAGGTTTATTTTATAGTCCTAAGGATCAGAAGGTCATTGTTAGCACCAATGCCCGATTCTTAGAGAAAGACTATGTGATGAACCATAAACCCACAAGTAGAGTTGTTCTAGAAGAACTGAGACGTGAGACACCAAGTACTTTAGTACCAACAGTACAAGAGGATGAACCACAAATAACTGCACAACGTGTCACAAATGTTACACCACAACCGATAGTACCTCGTCGTAGTGGGAGAGTTGTGATACAACCTGATAGATATAAGTTCTTGGGAGAGTCGTCAGACTTCGTCCCTGAGGAACAAGATTATGATTCCTGTACCTACAATGAAGCACTCCAAGATAAAGATGCAGAGTCTTGGCAAAAAGCAATGATATCTGAAATAGAATCTATGGATTCTAATCAGGTCTGGGAGCTTGTAGAACCACCCATTGGTGTAAAATCCATTGGATGCAAGTGGGTCTATAAGAGAAAAAGAAGATCAAACGGTAAGGTTAAAACCTTTAAAGCTCAGCTTGTAGCAAAAAGTTTTACTCAAAGAGAGGGTATCGATTATGAAAAAACCTTTTCTCCTGTAGCCATGCTTAAATCTATCCGAATTCCTTTATCTATTGCAGCTCATCTCGATTATGAGATTTGGCAAATGGATGTCAAGACAACTTTTCTTAATGGAAGTCTTGAGGAAGACATCTATATGAAGCAACCAGACGGGTTCATTAAAAAGGGCCAGCAGCATCTTATTTGTAAGCTCAAGAAGTCCATTTATGGACTTAAGCAAGCTCCCAGATCTTGGAACATATGTTTTGATCAGGTGATAAAATCCTCTGGATTTGATCAATGTCAGGATGAATCATGTGTATACAGAAAATATGACAGAAACGTGGTGGTGTTTCTCGTACTTTATGTGGATGACATCTTGCTCATTGGAAACAATGTGAAGGTGTTATCTGATGTAAGGGTATGGTTATCCAAACAGTTTGATATGAAGGACTTGGGAGAAGTAGGTCACATCCTTGGGATCAAAGTTCTACGAGATCGCAAAAAAAGGATGTTGGGCTTATCCCAAGCTTCCTATATCGATACTGTACTAACTCGTTTTAGTATGCAAAATTCTAAGAAAGGTTTCTTACCTTTTAGACATGGAATTGCTCTATCAAAGGAGCAGTGTCCGAGGACACCTAAAAAGATAAAGAACATGAAGGCAGTTCCTTCAGCTTAGCAGTAGGAAGCTTAATGTATGCAATGCTATGTACGAGACCAGACATCTGCTTTGCCGTAGGCATGGTCAGCAGATATCAGTCTAACCCAGGACAAAAGTACTGGACTGCCGTAAAGCATATTTTGAAGTACCTGAAAAGGACTAAAAAGTATATGCTAGTTCATCAGGCAGATAGTTTAGTTCCCTTGGGGTATACAGACTCAGATTTTCAGTCAGATAGGGATTCCAGGAAATCTACCTCAGGTTATGTGTTTACTTTGGGAGGTAGAGCCATTGTGTGGAGGAGTATCAAGCAAAAATATATTGCTGAATCCACCATGGAAGCCGAGTATGTGGCAGCCTCTGAGGCAGCCAAAGAAGCGGTTTGGCTCAGAAACTTTCTGTTGGACTTGGATGTGGTACCTAGTTTGCCTAAGTTTATTACACTTTATTGTGATAATAGTGGTACAGTTGCAAACTCGAAGGAACCACGAGCCCATAAGACTGGAAAACACATTGAGCGCCAGTACCACCTGATACGAGATTTCATAAAGAAAGAAAAAGTTGCTATGATCAAGATAGCATCAGCCGACAACCTAGCTGATCCCTTTACGAAGAGCTTACCAGCTAAGGCTTTTGATAGTCATGTTGAGGGAATGGGAGTCAGATGTGTAGCATCATGGCTTTAAGTATAAGTGGGACATTTGTAACAGTATACTGAAAAGTAATGCTTTGAGTATAAGTGGGAGATTGTTAGGGTTATATACTAAAAGCATCACTTTTGTAGTAACCTTATTTCCTTAAATTTTGAATGAGAATCATATGGACAAATGTTTGTATATTGTGTTTGTTGCAAGTGTTGATGCAAATGTCTGATATTCTATATTGTAGATAATATGGTGTGTGGTGTCACACAGAAGATCATATTATCAGTTTCCTATGGAGTATATAAATAGTTCACAACCTAGATGGACTTGGACAATCTATTGGAAAGGTTGTAGTGTAAACTGGTATTAGTCTATCTTGACTATAGGTTTACACTAGTACACTTTGTGTATATTGAACAGGACCACTTGAGGTTGTTCTCTTTGTACTGACTACATAAGATAAAACACCTCTGTTATTATGGATGCTTGTGCTCTTAATCCGGATATAATAACGGACATGTATATGCAGTGTACATTACTTTGACTCATAAAAGAGTGAGACTCATTATGGATCAACAACCTCTATGAATTGGGTAATAACATTGTATGTATGATGGGCTGTTGATTATAAATTGAATCCATGTCCCGATACATCGGGTTGATAATGTCCTCTTAAGAAGCTCATAAGGATTGTCATGTAAACCCTGCAGGTGGATTATATCCGACATGACAAATAAAGTTGAGCGGTACTACTTAAGGATAAAAGATGTCGAATCAATATAGTTGTCAGTAACTTAATTTGATCGACGGACATACGATATCTTAACATGGGAAGCCAAACGAGCATATAACAAAAGGAGCCCACAAACATAATTTGGGATTAGGGAGGTAGTGCAACAATAGCTCATTAGTGGACCGAGCTATTGTTAATGGGCCTGGATTGTGTGTTCGGGCTGAACACGGGATATCCAGATCCGTTAGGAGGTCTAACCCTAATTTCTCTTCATGGTCCCTATCGTAGCCTATATATATCCTCTATTCTCTGGCCGCCAGATTACGGATCAGAAATCTGAAATTTTCTCTAAATTTATGATTCACGTAAGGAGAGAAAGAGAGGGCTGCCAAGGAGAAGAAAAGGTTGGGAGATCATCGCCCACACGACGTCCAACTCGAGGAAGGAATACGTGCAGAAGATCTTGGGGTCGTCCGCTCGAGATTGCCAGGAATTACTTGTCTCCTTTCCGCCGCAGGTATAATTCGTGAACCCTAGTTTCTGCCTATGAAGGGTTAGAACACGTATTTGATCTGTTTAACTTTCTATCGATCAATACGCACACCAAAGGAAGGGTCCTGGGAATCCTCAGTTCCATCAAGGATATCCCGTTCAAAACAGAGAAAATTACTGGTGTCTCAGACAGAAACCCCTGGGGGTGAATTTGCTGATCTACGGACTTATCTAAATAGACCAGCTTCTATGAAACGCAAGCAGCCAATGCCGAAGATCAACCTGCATCAGAGACGAATATCTAGGAAAAAAAATCCTGACACCTATGCTAATGAAGTGAGTACTTCTCTATATACTCACGGGACAAAACATCTGAAGAACCGAAACCATATTCCAAATGTGGTCAAAGAACATATCCCTCAGACTTCTTCTCGTCCCGTCATTATTCCTGACCTCCGGGAGCACCTCAAGCAAAAATGGGACAACATCTCAACACCTCCAGTTTAACCACTTGAACATCATTGCAATCACAAGGTTGTCATCAAGTGCTGTTGCCAGACAACAAAATGATCTATTTTCGATCGTCTGAATTTTGCAACTTCTGGACCAATGTCAGAAGATGAAGACGAAGTGTTGTACGCTTCCGTCAACATGGCTTCTCGAGATACTGGGGGTAGAAAGTGCTCCAAACACGACAAGCCTCGCAGGCCCAGCCAGCGGTATTTAGATTTACTCCAAGAATCTTCTGAAGGAGTATTTCGACATACTCGATCCCGAAGTCGAGATACAATGGGGCATGGGAATCTTCTCCAAGATCCCTCTTGTCATCTCCCTATTTTTTATTCAGGAGATGATTCTTTCTCTGATTATGTTGCATACAGAGAAAGTTCTGAACAGACGGTGTCTTCTACTGTACCTAGAGAAGTGACAGCTTATATTGTCACTGAAGACCCAGATGCTTTTAGTTCAGCAAATCAAGAACAACGAATAGCTGCACTTGAAGACAAGCTAAAGACCATGGCTGAAATAGTTGCAAGTATGTATTCTATCATTGTAGCCCAACATACAGTACCACCGACCGTACCCGCTGTAAATCCTGAGATTATAGCATCATCGGTGCCTGTCAATGCAGGTCTGGGGGTAGTATCTCCTCAAATACCCTATGTACAAATTCAACCCACACCCAGTCGGTCAGGAGCTGGAGGTAGCACTTACCACACTTTTTCTCCTCCTAACACTCAGCCTGCTCCTTCTGCATCATCGGAGGATGCTAATGAAGCTGTCAAACTCTTGCGCACTCAATTTGAGGCTTTTAACGAGAAGAACAATTTACAAAGATTGGGGATCAAACAACCCTATCTGGTTGAATGGAAGGAAGTCCCATTTCCTCCAAAGTACAAGATTCCCATAATTTTACTGTTTGATGGCAGCACTTCTCTAAGTCAATTCATTAATCACTTTGAGGTAATGACTGTTCAACTTCAGCCAAATGACGCTCTTCTTACCAGGGTATTCATCGGCTGTTTAGCCGGTGTAGCATACGATTGGTACAGGATCTTGCCTGATGGCTGTATCACCTCTTTCTCGGGTTTGAAACAAATCTTCTTGGAGCGATTCTACGAGGGAATCAACGACATGACCATGTCGGCCCTCAACAAGATCAAACAAAGACATAATAAAACCGCTGAGAGTTTCATTGAAAGATTCCGCCGAGAAGCATTAAAGATGCCTCCTGGAACTCCGGCCGCTGTCACTATAGATACCTGCAAGGCAAATCTTTTGCCTATCATCAGCATGTGGACGGGGTCAACTCAATTTCAAGACTGGCCATCATTTATTATCAATGCTAAAGCAGCCAAAGTTAGCGCTGATAAATTCAAACAATTAGGGGTACATATGTCTAACCCCGACCGGAATGAACACCCGACAGCTAGTAGCGGTAATCGCCAGAACAACCACAAAGGTAAAGAAACTTTGAACATCAATTTGAAGAACAAAGAATCTCTGGCTGTCAACGTAGCTCCACCTACGTCTGCTTCTACTCCTTTTGTCCCTCCACCAAGGGAAACTCGTCCAAAAGTAGAATACCCCTTTGACGAGAACGACACCGTGAGCATCTTCGATTGCTTGATCAAAAGCAATAAACTCCAACCCAGACCCGAAGAAGCCTGACGAGGTTGGTAAGACTGATCATCCCAAATATTGTGTTTATCACAGGTTCATTGGTCATCCCACTCGAGCATATTATATGCTCAAAGGCAAGATTCAGGAGTTAGTCAATGCTGGTGTTGTCACTCTTGAACAAGATGAGAAGACTGTTACCGCGAACATGGTCTCAGTACAGTTCGGTAACTTCCCTCCACAGATGGTACAGCATGGTGTCATCCCTATCCCCAAGGCCACCCTTGAGATCGAGAATCTTCCTCCTCCACGGAGTGAAGGTCTCGTTTCCCTATCTCTTGATAACGACGAGATTATGTGGATCCACCCGGACCTTGTTGCAGATTTCGAGGCTCCTTCTAAGCAAAAAGACCGCTCCAAGGGCAGAACAAAAGTCTATAATATGGTGTCTTTTGACCCCATAATTGAAGAAGAAATCCTGCTGGGTACCAGGTCAGGAAAAGCCTATCTACGAGAATTTCCTGAAACTCAAGAAAACCCTGCTTCTTCTTCTGAGTCCGCTCCAGTGCAACCTGCTTCTACTGAGGGCATCCCTGCTGTGTCTTCACCGGTTGTAGAACCCATTCCCCCTAAGCCGACAACAGCCGACAAAGGCAAACGACAAGTCCGCTTTGACAAGCCTTTGAAGAAATTATCCCCTTCTGGACTTGAAAAACCATACAATTTTGATATTTTGGCTCAACTAGCTAATACACCGGCTAGGCTGTCAATCTTTGAGCTCTTACGCCTCTCCAAGGAGACTCGAGAAACTCTGAGTGAAGCTCTCATGCAGGCGGAAACTTGTCTAACTTTTCTAAAAAAGCCAGAAGCAGAGCCTGTCTCTTGCCTCCATATTACCTTCACACAGGATGATATGCTGATGGAAGACAATAGGCATGACCGTCCTCTATAATATACAGGATACATCAACTCAATGAAGGTCGATCATATTCTGATAGATCTCGGGTTCGCACTAAGTATCTTACCGAGGACAATGCTAGACGCACTGAAGATCCCAGTACATAGTCTTTCTAGCACAATCACAACCATCTTGGTGTTCAACCAGGGAAGAAGTGAGCCTCTGGGCAAGATTCGCCTAAAACTCCAAATAGGCAATCTCCGCACGAAGGTGACCTTCTATATTATAGATAACCATGGTTGCTCTTACAATGCTCTTTTGGGGAGACCATTTCTTCATGAACACAACATTGTTCCTTCAACTCTCCATAAATGTTTCAAGTACGTTGATGACAATGGAGAGGTTCAAAAAGAGGTTGCGAATCTCTACCCTTTCAAAGGTATCGAAGCATATTGTAACGATGCCCGTATGTACAAAGATGACTTCATGAAGGTAGTGCTGGCTTTAGATACTGAAGAAGAACAAGAAGCAGTGCCTAATGACACCCTCATCATACCTGTTAAAGGGCGTGTTTCTCATCCTCAGTCCTCCAAACCACTGGCTATTCACTTGCCAGTCCGGAAGCAACCAACCGTTGGTGGTCAAGATCAAAGGGAGCTCACCTCTTCTGAGCCACTTGTTATCGACCTACATCATAACAAGGATAAAAAGGAGCTCACCTCTTCTGAGCCACTTGTTATTGACCTTCGTCGTAGCAAGCCTCCTCCACGTTCTTCTTCTCCCCCTCTTGTAATCAATATGACCAAGCCTGCTAAGGCTAAAGGTCCTGTTGTAAATACAGATGTACAAATCAATAAAAAAGCATCTCATTTCCAGTATACTGATGTCATTTATCATACTAAATACTATTTGGATATGTTAGATAGCTTTCAGTCATTTACAATGGGAGTTGTACAGTCTCTTCAAACAGAGGTCTTATTCGAACATCTAGATGATTCATATTTTGTTGTCCCTTCTCGAAAGAGAGGCGAGTGTCCAATACTTTTTAGTAAAGGGCCAGAACAAAAATTCAGCTATACGGATGATAGCAAAAATAACGATATGGGACGTCTCCAACTTCGTCGTTATAGTCAACAATCAAAAAACATCATCCGAAAGATGGGTTATGACTTCAAGAGTGGCCTCAACTATGGCAAGGTTAGACGAACTCCTATCCGTACGGCTGTTCCGGAAGAAAAATCAGAGATGTACTACAGCAAGACAAAAAGAGGTCTTGGATATGCGTCACCTCCAGTCTTATCTCCAGTAGCCTCCGAGTATGATAGTGAGGAGCGCTCTAACTTTTCTGATTCCAGATCTTGGGATTCTGACACTAGTATTGGTCAAGTTCATCGATTGATTGTATCTTCTAACATGGTCTCCGTTGAACTTCCAGAAGGTTATAACAAAGATATCGAGGAAAATCCTGAAACAGATCCTTGGGCTCAACGAATGAACACCCAATGGGAACTCCGATTTGAACAACGAGAACCTCCTACCGAAGATTAATTGGTCCAAATTGACGTAGGAGAAAACGGGTCACCTCGTCCAATATTCATCAGCAAGAACCTTCCAGAGGCAGATAAGCAAGAGTTAATTCTTCTTATTCGAGAATACATTGATATCTTCGACTGGAGTTATGAAGACATGCCAGGTTTAGATCCTAAAGTTGTTACTCATAAACTGAATATTTTGCCTAATGTAAAGCCAGTTAAACAGCAGCAAAGGCGATTCAAGCCAGAAATGATGGACACAATTGATGATGAAGTCAAAAAGCTCATAGCTTGTGGCTTTATTCGAGAAGAAAAACATTCAGATTGGGTAGCCAACGTTGTCCCAGTCTTGAAAAAGAATGGCAAAGTTCGAGTTTGCATTGACTTCCGGGATCTTAATAAAGCCTGTCCAAAAGATGAGTTTCCTCTCCCTATCACAGACGTCATGATCGACAACACTTACGGGTTCGAAAGGATATCCTTCATGGACGGATTCTCCGGATACAACCAGATTCGGATGAATCCTGAAAATGAAAAACACACTTCTTTCCACACTCCTCGCGGAGTCTACTGCTATACCGTGATGCCATTTGGTCTCAAGAACGCTGGTGCAACTTACCAACGAGCTATGAGTACCATCTTTCGAGATCATCTGCGTAAGATTGTCGAATGCTATGTTGATGATATTGCTGTAAAGAGCCGTCTAAGGGAAGATCACATCCAAGATTTAAGAACTATCTTCAATCTAATATGCAAACATCAGCTGAAAATGAATCCCACCAAGTCATTCTTGGGTGTCTCTAGTGGTAAATTTCTCGGCTTCGTCATTACCTCTAAAGGTATACACGTGGATCCCGAGAAGATCAAAGCCATTCAAGAGATGCGTCCTTCACGTAACTTAAAAAAGCTACGAGGATTCCAAGGTCGACTTGCGTACATCAGGAGATTCATTTCAAATCTGTCTGGACGTTGCAGACCATTTACCCAATTAATGAAGAAGGGTGTATCTTTCATTTGGACTGAAGAATGTCAACGAGCATTTGATGACATAAAATAGTATCTCATGAACCCACCAGTCTTGGTGCCACCAATCTCTGGCATACCATTCTTAATGTATGTCCGTGCTATAGATCATTTATTGGGTGCTTTACTTGTCCAGAAGAACAAAGAAGGCCATGAACAAGCCATCTACTATCTTAGTCGTACTATGATTGGTGCTGAACACCGTTATAGTCCGGTTAAAAAAGAATGCTTAGCTCTTATGTTTGCTGTTCAAAATACAAGACATTACATCATTGGACAAACTATTCATGTCATATCCCGAGTTAATCCTCTTCGGATATTAATAAAGAAACCCAGCATACTCAATTCTCGGTTAGCTACATGGGCCATTCTGTTAGCCCAATATGATATGGTATATGTTCCACAAAAGTCTGTTAAGGGTCAAGCACTGGCGGATTTCTTAGCGGCTAATCCTATTCCAGAAATATCTAAACTTTACAATAAAATTCCAGACGAGACATTGGAATCAAATATGATCTCTGAAGAATTTTCTACTTGGCGTCTATTTTTTGACGGTGCATCCAGGATTGGGCCGAATGGTACCATTGTCGCAGGAGTTGGGGTTGTTCTTGTTTCTCCAGACGGGTCAACTATCCAAAGAGCCTATTCCCTAGATGAACCCTGTTCCAACAACGTAGCAAAATACAACGCTCTACTCATTGGCCTTCAAATAGCTAAACAACTAGATGTCGAATATCTTGAAGTCTATGGCGACTCCAAGCTGGTTGTTAACCAGGTTAGAGGAACCTATGAAGTTCGTCATCAAGATCTAGTGCCTTATCATGAAGCTGCGACTTACATGGCTAAATCGTTCAAGGCTTTCTTCATTGAATATGTTCGACGAGCTTGTAACACTGAGGCAGATGCTTTAGCCAATCTCGCGGAAGTTTTAGCCATACCTGTCAAAAGACAACAGGTGGTGGTTGTCTCTAATCGGGAATTGTTTTGCATCAAAAACAATCATAATATTGAGTTCAATAATTTTATTGAGGCCCATGTTATCAGTGAAGATTAGAGAACTCCCTTCATCGACTTCCTGGTCCATGATATACTTCCTGAAGATCCCAAGGAGGCTATGAGTATTCGTCGACGGTCTCTGCGATTCTATTACAATCAGACTACTAAGACTCTCTACCGGCGGACTTATGACGGTCTTCTCTTACGCTGTCTCGCTGGTGATGAAGCAAAGCAAGTGTTACGTAAAGCTCACGATGGTATTTGCGGAGCACATTAACCTGGCCCTAAACTACGAGACCGTATCCGACGCATGGGTTACTATTGGCCCTCTATGGTATCGGATGCCATCGAATATGCAAGGAAATATCGAGCTTATCAAATCCACACAGATTTTATTCACCAACCGTCGGAATTCCTTCATCCGACTGCTGCTTCTTGGCCTTTTGAAGCTTGGGGCATAGATATTATAGGTCCTATCAATCCTCCTTCCTATAAAGGACATCTGTTCATACTAGCTATAACCGATTACTTCTCCAAATGAGCTGAAGCTATACCTCTGGCTGAAGTTAAGACCACTAGCGTCATCAACTTTGTCAAACACCATGTCATCTATAGATTTGGTGTACCTCAAAGGATCATTCACGACAATGGACCACAGTTCATTAGCCAAAAGTTTACCAGGTTTTGTGACGATCATCGGATTGACAATGTCGTTTCGACAGCTTACAATCATGCTGCTAATGGTTTAGCTGAAGCATTTAACAAGACTATTATTAAACACCTTAAGAAGTTTGTATCTACTAACAAATGGAATTGGAGTAAGAAACTTGGAGAATGTTTATGGGCCTACCGCACTACGGTCCGTAACCCTACAGGCTGTACACCTTTTTCTCTTGTGTATGGTTGTGAAGCAGTTCTACCTTTGGAACTTCAGATCCCATCCCTGCGGATTGCCATTGCCAACGAACTCACTACAGAGAACAACGACCTCCTTCGACTTCAAGAATTAGAAGCGCTCGACGAGAAACGGTTACTGGCTCAACAGCATATTGAGTTATATCAAGCCCGAATCTCAAAAGCTTTTAATCGCAAAGTTAAGGTCAGAATTTTTCAGAAAGGAGAACTGGTTCTAACCGTCATACGTCCTATGACCATGACTCATATGAGCAAGGGCAAATTCAAGCGAAGTGGGAAGGTCCATATATTGTAAGCAAAGTCTTCTCAAATGGAGCCGATCAACTTACAGAGTTGGACGGTCGAGTTGCAATGATGCCTATCAATAGCAAATTCCTTAAAAAGTACTATGTATGAATGTAAAAGGAATTTCGTGTAAATATGACAAAACAGTTCATAAATAATATTTTATTTTATTTCATCATAACTGGTGTTACAAGATATCATTGACGAGAATCACTATCGTCCTTCTTGAAGACAGGACGAGGACTACTACCGTCCTTTTCAAAAATATAATCGGCAAAAGAGCCGAGAACATCCTTGCTCGAACCCACCAGAAATTTACAAGCGGCCATCCTCATGGCTTCCTCCTCGTCCATCATCCCTGGTTCAAGTAGGAAGTCCAAGATACCCCTTGGTGGCTTGGGTGCAGACGAACCTTCGTCCGCCTCTGTCTGCTTGGGCTGAGTCATCTCGACTGGACGTTCTTCAGTAACCGTTTCAACCTTCGGGGCGATCTCAGCCTTCTTCGATGCATCTTCAGACGACATTTTCTTGTTAAAAGTGAAAGTGATCATTCCATCTAAATTTATGTTCTATTTATAGGCAGAGATTCTTGAAACATCGAAGCGACGCGTCCTTCGCAACATTCATTACATCCATCCGACGGTTCACCAATTCATTTAACGGTTCACCCGTTTATTCGACGGTTCGTCCGTTCATTACATTCATTTGACGGCTCGTCCGCTTATTATCATTCTTCTGACGGTTCACCCGTTCATTCCATATATCTGACGGTTCACCCGTTCACTCAATTCATCTGACGGCTCATCCGTTCATTCCAACGATTCATTTCGTTCATACATTTTGACGATTCATCCGTTCATTCATATCAGCAACTTGTCACGTATTTACCTCTGATTAAGTTGTCTACCGAAATAATGATATTCAACGAATTATATTCTGCCATGTCCACATTACCTCTGAACAGATATAATGAATATAATTATTTTCTAACTCAAGAAATATATCATGTCCTGAACCTCTGAATATATTTTCCATCGCTATTATTTATATCCTTAATGGGGTATGCAAAAAATAATAGAGCCACAAAAAGATAATGTCTTTTCATTAATCAAAATATAAGGCAATACAAAAAAATATATCATAAAGAAGGAAAAAATACAAAAATTTCCTTATTCAGTTGGAGGTGTCATCAAGCTAGCTATCTGCTGCTTCAATGCTTGGAGTCGGCCTTCACGCGAATCCAACACCCGCCTTCTAGCTTCTGCTATTCTAGATTCATCATCAAAGGATGGCAAAGTCACTAGGCGGCGAGTGATTTCATCTTGATGGGAAGTAACAAACTCATTTTTCTCGTGGGTTAGACTGTCAAGTTGCTGTACGGCAGCTTCATGCTGTGTCGTCTCCTCCTCAAGAGCAAGCTGAACAATTTTCAACTCTTCCTGAAGACGAGCAAACTCTGCTTTCAGCTCAGTAACCTTCCTTTTTCCCCAGCAGCAGACGCTAACGCCTCCATCCGGGAATCATACTCTGAAGCCTTTGTGGCATAAGTGTCCAAAAAAGTTTGGAAAGTAGCTTTTGTGACTTTTGCTTCGCGAGTCATCCTCTCGAACTCAGCATTTACTAGGGACTCTACTTCCCCCTGATTAAGATCTTTGTAGATCTTAATTGATGCCTCCAGCTCATCCAATATGTGTTCAAGATAGGCGGCTTGAGCTTCGTCGCCTTGACTTCGTATAGCACCTATCAGATAAGTAGTTGGGGTTCTAACGGTGGTGAAACCAACATTCTCTCTTTCTATTACCCTTTCTACTAAGGGTCCTAAGGAAGTGAAGAAGAGGTTGGTGAAGGAACCAATTATAAATCTGTTAGTAGCCTCTGCGCCAAGTGTAGCAACTACTCCTGTGGAAGTTGAAGCAACAGATACTTGTACAGGTGGACGTTCAGCTTCTTGAACATTAACTGAGGTCTCTCTAGATAAGGGAGCCATGGTGGAGCTCGTTGCCCCTCCCAGATATTTCTTTACAAAATCCAATAAACACTATCAGTTTACTGTCATTAGCGACTATCAAAAAGGATCAAAAATAAGGGCAAGCTTACCATTGCTGGGTCTAGTGACCAGTTTGTCGTCTGTTGGCACAGGTTGCAACCTAGCAGAAGTAGCTTCAGATATTACTGCCTGGCTACTTTCTGCTTCGGAGCCGCCTGAAAAATGTCGGCTGTTGCTAGCTATTGCTGTTGCTGGCACTATATCAGTGCATACTGGAGGAATTTGAAAAGATTGAATTTCTGCATAAATGAAAGATAAGATGTCAGTATTTAATCTGTAAAAGAAGATTATCAGTATCAGCCAATACCTCTTGGATCCGGGACAGTAGCCTCCTCCGGTGCTATGTCATCAACAGCATTCTTTTTTTGGGATGCATCAGCATCAGCATCCTCTTCCGGATTTGGAGTATCATCAATAGTCTTTGCCGATGTTCCTTCATCATCCTCCGTACCTTCTTCTCGGGCTTCCTCGCTATCACTTGCGACGACCGGATCTACATCATCACGGCAGTCGAAGTCACAGCCTTCTAGGGCCTCAATCATTAATTTGTCTTCTTCAGCACGAAGTGATCTCGGAGAAGCCGGAAGATGGGCAGTTTTCGGTACGAGTGTAGGAGATCGCAATACGTCGAGAGACGTTTCTGACTCGTTGATTGGAATCAGAGTTGCAGTCGTCTCTCTTGTTTTTGCAGCTTCATCCTCTGTCTCCGCGATCTCCTCTCTTGTCTCTTGTAGCTCCCCTTCCCAAAAATTTTTAAAATATTTTATTATTTATTTTATTTATGGTGATTTTTAGATTTTATAAATAATTAATTATTGGCTTATTGAATTTCGTTATTAATATTATTATTATTTTATTGAGGTTATATAATATTAATATTATTATTGTGGATATTAGATATAAATTATTTATTATTATTAGTTATCATCATTTTGTTCTATTATCAAAAGATATAGGTGTATATATAGATGTAAATATGTGTGAGTGAATATATAGATAAATATATGAGTGTATGAATATATATATATATTAAATAATTGTGTGCGTATATATATAAATATATATAATAGTGTATGTGTGTGTATACATATTTATATATAAAGATATATATATATATATATATATATATATATATATATATATATATATATATATATATATATATATATGTGTGTGTGTGTGTGTGTGTGTGTGTGTGTGTATATAAATGTATATGTGAATACGTATATATATGAATATATATTATACGTGTATGAATAAGTAAGCAAATAAATAGATAAATGTATGTGTATATATATATATATATATATATATATATATATATATATATATATATATATATATATATATATATATATATATATAAAATATATATATATATATATATATATATTTTTATATATATATATATATATATATATATATATATATATATAGGCGTATATGTGTAGACATATATAAGTGTGTACACATATACGTGCGTACGTGTATATATATTACGTGTATATATATATATATATATATATATATATATATATATATATATATATATATATATATATATATATGTATTAAGAGTTAAATGAAAAAAAAAAGAAAAAGAGAAATAAAAAGAAGGAATTAGGAGCGGCCAGGACGGCCCAAGCAAGCCCGGCCCAGCTTATCCCAGGCCCCAATCCAGCTTAAACACAGTACTTTCCAGTCCAGAGCCCCCTTAGGTTAGCTTCATGCATCTGTTCTTTATATATATATATATATATATATATATATATATATATATATATATATATATATATATATATATATATCGTGTATATATAAATAAATTGAGAGCCGAGTATATCGTGTATATATATATAAATTGAGAGCCGAGCTCCCAGAGCTCAGGACCCGCCCCCCAAAGTGTTCCAAAGTAGCAAGTAATCCCCGAACCCAACCACAACAAGCAACCCGAGCACTTTCGGAGCCCAGCTTATTTTCCAGAGCCCAAGCCCGAGCATAAATCCACATAACTTTTCACAACAGCAGCAACCATCCCATACTCAAACCCGACCCTCCCCTTAAATTCACCGTATCTATATATATATACAGAACGAGTAGAACAAAGAAATTTCTCGAAACCCTAACCCCGACCAAACCGTGCGACGACACCCCCCAGTCCGGCGACCCAACCGCCGTCGGCACGCCCACCGCGCGCGGCCGGAGCCGCCGCGCGCACAGCCGCAACCCGCGCGCGCACGAGCGCGTGACAGTAACGACAGCAGCAGCGTGCTGTCTCGAACCAACTTCGCAGCGACTTCTCGTCGCGGACCGTGGATCGTTTCGCCTCCCGTCTTCTCTGGTATACTCACAACCGATAAGCCTTCTAATGTCTTCAAATACTTTTCCTTAGATTGCTTTAATCTGTCCGTAAAATCCTCGTAAATATCGATGAAATTCTGTTCAAAACAGAGCTGTTTCAAAAGCGAAACCACTGTTTTGGAAGGCCAAAATTGGCCAATCCAGTTAGGGTTTTCAAAATCAAATTAAACACATATATTGACAACATATACGGGATGGAAACCCTATTTATAGATTTATTTTTCATCAATTATATTGCTGTTTAATTATCTTCAAAGTTCGGGAAAAACCTGTTTTCGAAATTATGAAATTTCAATAAAACCATCCACACGACGTGCGTTCCTCCATTCCAGGCGACATGTTCGCACACCATAAGTATCGAAAGGTACGTAACAGCTTCGTAGTCATGTGGGCTTTGGCGGAATTCGAATTGGTTGCGTGTGCGCGACGAATTTGATACGTATCCGTCGAAATTTCTCATATCATGTACTTTGCAAATTCTCTAATTACTTTGTGCATGCTCGTCAGATCGAGACAAAACTTGTGCCAACAGGACCGTATCGTTTTTCTGGTCCTGTATGCCAAGTTTGGTCCGATTCTGAGACAGTTGATAAAATCATCGTTTTGCGGGCCCCACGGTCCGACTCAACGGGCGATTTTGTGCACAGCCCGTCGAAATCCAATTTTGGACATACGGTTGGGTTCATATTAGAAAACTGGATCCGTAGACATGTAGTTTGAAGACTTTAGAGACCGATGACTCTGGCACACTTTTCGGTGCAAAGCGGGTCCAACGGCGGACATTATTTTTGCTCGAAATTACCGTTTTGCCCCTGTGTCCAGAATTGGACTTAAGGACAGGCAGTCCTAGCTAATTTGACTATTCTGAGAATGTTGGTACTATTTATTTCAGCATCCGAAGACTTCTACATGTGTTGACTGATTGTGGCTCATTGAGTGGTATGGTATTATTGGTTTCTCCAGCTAAGGACCTCAGGCAAGTGCACTTTCTGATTGCTTTTCGTTTCATAGTAGTCTTTTCATTTCATGTCTATACATATATCTTGCTGCTTGTTGACACGCTCGTCACACGGAGTAGTCGGGAGGGAAAATATCTTAGTAAACATGTGAACTACCCAGAACTATCCCATGAGTCTATTCTTGAATAATAGCCGCAGCACACGACACGTGCAGTGTGCCGGATTTTACCCCCTAGTCGTTCACATGTCGAAAGGATATTTCACACCACCTAGATAGATATCTTTTATTAGTTTTTCCTTATTTTCTTCTCTATCGTGCTATGTCATCAGTTATTTACCAGTTTTGATATCTCATATGTTATTTTCATGTCTTGTTAATTCTATTGTGTTTTTACATTATCATCGGTTTGTGTACTTGTTCTATTCCTGACTGGAAACCAACATTTTTCAGGTTTAGCCGCGATCACTCTTAGCGTTGGGGAGGCTTGGATATGCTGAGGTCGACCTAGAAATAGAAACAGTTGTATCATTTTCATAAATTGTAAAATCTTGTATTTCCTTTAATTTTAAATGGTGTAACTGTTGTAATAAATTTAAAAATGTGAATGAGCAGCAAATGTGATATTTGAGCATATATTTCTTGCGGGCTTGACAGCGTTCTGCCGTCGACTCTACGGTGTAGGCTGGCTTGGACACGTCTCGTATCCGAAAAGTGGGTACGGGTCGTGACAAGTTTTTGTGGTGGCCCACGCAGGTCAGTCTTCGCAAAAGATTGCGAACTCGTGATGGTACAGTTAGTAGCACTATTACGAGCCTGCGCCCAGGAAATGCTCATTCATAACTAGGATTAAAATGATTTAAGAGAATGACTAGGACTAGGAGTCCCTTGTTCAGAATAACCGTGGGGTAGTTAAGATTGTCTGTTAGGCCATACATTTTGCATACCAAGTTGTTAAATTTAGATTGCTTGCCAGATCTTTATAGACACACTATTACCTTTGAATATGACAATGTAATCCAATATGGATATACTATTTGCTTGGAATGTTGGGCTTGCCTAGAATTAAGGCATTAATTTTTAATAAACTGTTCAATTTTCTTCTGCTCTATTAGATATAAACATCACATCATGAGTTAGGATTACCTATTTTAGATTCTGTTTTGCTGTAAAGAATTAGTTTATGATTTTCGATCCAGATATTCATATACAAGTCAGACTTGATTCAAAGTTTTCCTCAACCCTTTGAAATACATATGAAATAAAGATTTGGATTATTCTTATTTTTCCTCGTCTTCAGTTATTTCCTGCCCGATCGATCCTTTATTTTGAGGGTGGAGACTTATAGGCAGATGTTACACTTTCTATCATAGTCAACTAGTTTGAAACTCTGGCAACTCCTTGAAGTCCTTAGGAATATAGTTAGAGTAATTTAACGACTGCGATAATTAGACAGCAGTGCATTGTCGTCAATTATTTGAGAGTGGAGAATATGGGTTCACTGCAGCCAGCAGCGTACTGGCGAGGCACAACCCATAGAATTGAAATCCCATCGAAGAATTGTAGTTTATGGAACATTGCTAAAACTATTTCCTTGTTGACCTCTTTAGATCTTAGATACCCTTGTGTCAATGTAGGGTAGAGTACCTGATAGTATATCGCACCTGAATCACGGAACTAAGAGTTTACCGCAGCCTGAGTATACAGGCGAGGCATAATTCTTGGTAAAGTGATTTCAGACGTGACTACGAGTTTAGGATACTATGAAGGATAGGGACTGCCATGTATGACACTAAGATCCAAAACCAATTCTAGTGGAAGTTCTGTAAGCTGGATAGTGTGTCCCCGACCTAGCCTTCTGTGGTCTTTTGTGACCTAATGACGAGGTAGTTGACTGATATTAATAGATTTACCCAGAATATAGAATTTAGAGTTCCATAACCCATTAGTCGACCAAGGCCTTATGGACAGAAGATAGTAGGATGCCTATAAATAAGAACACCATGTAAGGATTTTGATTCTCTCAAACTCGAACTACTTGTGTCTCTTTTCAAGGGTCTCGCATATTTATATTTTGACCCTCTTGACCAATGCTGCTGTTACAGCCTAGTTTTTGCAAGCATACTCTTTTATCGAGCTTGATTCAAGACATATGTTTATTGGGGACGCCCGCTAACATATTGTCTAATCAGAATCATTGTATTACGGTCTGATCAACCATGATACATTTGGTTCGCTCTTCGTTTAATTACCCAAAGTGGACTGAGATATAGAGATATCCAGGATCTCATCCGCGATTGCTTGACAATTCTCCTTGAATTATATATTCGCCTTTGAATCACGTAATTGTATTCAGCGACATCTCTTGAATTCTTTATTGATTTTGTCTTTCATTTGATTGGAAAGACGAAAGCTCGTGATTGATAGGTAGATACATAGTATCTCCATGACTATGAATGTTGTATATGCAAGTGTAGCTATCATCGGCCAGCCCTGTGACAGAAACCTTGCTACCATATCCTAGCCTCTAAAGTGGGTAGACTGTAAGCCTTCTAAAATTTTAAGATATACCAGGACTACCGATTGTTTAGAATAACTTTTATTAGTATGATAGTTAGTGCCCATAGACTCCCACTTTCCCTTTAGATCATTTTATGTCCCCGGCCGTGCCATTAATATTTGGAACACAAGACCAGTTGTTACCTTCTAACAAATTTTATATGAAAGATCTAGACGAGTCCACCTACATCTAGGTATATCATGTCCCACTCAAATGCGTCCCTTTGTACTCTATTTTTATGGTACGACTTTCAGGACAAAAGGATTAGCTATAACCCTTACCATAATGCCGGTACATTTCCCGACTTCCATTTGAGCCTCAACTTCGACTTAATTCCTTCGACCCAATATATAGTTGTGATCTACTCGGAGCCCACTATGCACATGCCACTAGTGTGCCACCCAATTGAGGTCTCATGTGCTCCTTAAACACAAAGTCACTGAAGTCACATTTTGAGCTTTAGGGACCTAGCTAACCAACTTGACTAGCAACTAGCTCAATTCCCTGGGTAGAAACCTATTCTAGGATACCCTAATCTAGTAAGAGTAGTTTTATCATTGAGATCTTATCTAGTCCATATAGAATGAAACCCAATGTTCATCCAACCAACGACTGATGCCCAAATAGAGAACCCATTAAGGTCACAACCTGAATTTCTCAAATTCCGTTCTATTGTGAAACCTTGTTTAGAATTTCGGAAACAGAATTTCTGTATTTCATGGATTGCAAGCCCTCTAAGAGCGAAGGGTTCTTCGATGTAACAAGTGACTGGACTAGAGTAGCCCAATCTAGCGAATAATACTATGGTTCATAAACATTCTCTCTCTATCTGTACCATTGTGGAGCTTCATATTCGCTCTCGATTATTTTCCTTATCTTTTCGCCCTTCCTATTGTAGAGCGACGAATGGTCAGGCTTACTAGAAATTACCAATATTTCTTAGCTACTTGTGTAAATTTGTTGCATGTTAGATTTTGGGTGGTTTGATAGATAGGAGGGGATTATAGTGGCCATAAGCAGTAGATATCTATTGGTAGCAATTTTGGCAATTAGTTGGATGAATATAAAGTTTAGTGACATGAGATTGAGGGAATAGTGTGACCAAAGGTGGGTAGAAGTCCTCGAGATTTTGTAGTTGCCAAAATGGCCAATGAGAAGGATATAAACTATTTTTGAAGAATTAAATTTAAGGAAATTAAGGTAATAGTAGATCTTCTTTTGAAATTTTAAGGACTAGTTATGAATTTGAATTTCGAGGACAAAATTATTTTTTAAGGTGGGTAGATTTGTAGCTCCCCTTCCCGAAATTTTTTAAAATATTTTATTATTTATTTTATTTATGGTGATTTTTAGATTTTATAAATAATTAATTATTGGCTTATTGAATTTCGTTATTAATATTATTATTATTTTATTGAGGTTATATAATATTAACATTATTATTGTGGATATTAGATATAAATTATTTATTATTATTAGTTATCATCATTTTGTTCTATTATCAAAAGATATAGGTGTATATATAGATGTAAATATGTGTGAGTGAATATATAGATAAATATATGAGTGTATGAATATATATATATTAAATAATTGTGTGCGTATATATATAAATATATATAATAGTGTATGTGTGTATATATATATATATATATATATATATATATATATATATATATATATATATATATATATATATGAATACGTATATATATATGAATATATATTATACGTGTATGAATAAGTAAGCAAATAAATAGATAAATGTATATATATATATAAATATATATATATATATATATATATATATATATATATATATATATATATATAAAAAAAAATATATATATATATATATATATATATATATATATATATATATATATATATATATATAGGCGTATATGTGTAGACATATATAAGTGTGTACACATATACGTGCGTACGTGTATATATATATATGTATTAAGAGTTAAATGAAAAAACAAAGAAAAGAGAAATAAAAAGAAAAGGAATTAGGAGCGGCCAGGCAGGCCCAAGCAAGCCCGGCCCAGCTTAGCCCAGGCCCCAATCCAGCTTAAACACAGTACTTTCCAGTCCCGAGCCCCCTTAGGTTAGCTTCATTCATCTGTTCTTTATATATATATATATATATATATATATATATATATATATATATATATATATATATATATATATATATATATATATATATATATATATAATATATATATATATCGTGTATATATATATATAAATTGAGAGCCGAGCTCCCAGAGCTCAGGACCCGCCCCCCAAAGTGTTCCAAAGTAGCAAGTAATCCCCGAACCCAACCACAGCAAGCAACCCGAGCACTTCCGGAGCCCAGCTATTTTCTCGAGCCCAAGCCCGAGCATAATTCCACATAACTTTTCACAACAGCAGCAACCATCCCATACTCAAACCCGACCCTCCCCTTAAATTCACCGTATCTATATATATATATATATATATATATATATATATATATATATATATATATACAGAACGAGTAGAACAAGGAAATTTCTCGAAACCCTAACCCCGACCAAACTGCGCGCCGACACCCCCCAGTCCGACGACCCAACCGCCGACGGCACGCCCACCGCGCGCGACCGGAGCCTTCGCGCGCACAGCCGCAACCTGCGCGCGCGCGAGCGCGTGACAGTAACGACTGCAGCAGCGTGCTGTCTCGAACCAACTTTGCAGCGACTTCTTGTCGCGCACCGTGGATCGTTTCACCTCCCATATTCTCTGGTATACTCACAACCTATACACCTTCTAATGTCTTCAAATACTTTTCCTTAGATTGCTTTAATCTGTCCGTAAAATCCTCGTAAATATCGATGAAATTCTGTTCAAAACAGAGCAGTTTCAAAAGCGAAACCACTGTTTTGGAAGGCCAAAATTGGCCAATCCAGTTAGGGTTTTCAACATCTAATTGAACACATATATTGACAACATATACGGGATGGAAACCCTATTTATAGATTTATTTTTCATCAATTATATTGCTGTTTAATTATCTTCAAAGTTCGGGAAAAACCTGTTTTCGAAATTATGAAATTTCAATAAAACCATCCACACGACGTGCGTCCCGCCATTTCGGGCGACATGTTCGCACACCATAAGTATCGAAAGGTGTGTAACAGCTTCGTGGTCGTGTGGGCTTTGACGGAATTCGAATTGGTTGCGTGTGTGCGACGAATTTGATGCGTATCCGTCGAAATTTCCCGTATCGTGCACTTTACAAATTCTCCAATTACTTTGTGTACGCTCGTCAGATCGAGAAGAAACTTGCGCCAACAGGACCGTATCATTTTTCTGGTCCTGTATGCCAAGTTTGGTCCGATTCTGAGACAGTTGATAAAATTACCGTTTTGCGGGCCCCACGGTCCAACTCAACGGGCGATTTTGTGCACAGTCCGCCGGAATCCAATTTTGGACATACGGTTGGGTTCGTATTGGAAAACTGGATCGATAGACATGTAGTTTGACGACTTTAGAGATCGATGACTCTGGCACGCTTTTCGGTGCAAAGCGGGTCCAACGGCGGACATCGTTTTTGCTCGAAATTACCGTTTTGCTCCTGTGTCCAGAATTGGACTTAAGGACAGGCAATCCTAGCTAATTTGACTATTCTGAGAACGTTGGTACTATTTATTTCAGCATCCGAAGACTTTTACATGTGTTGACTGATTGTGGCTCATTGAGTGGTATGGTATTATTGGTTTCTCCAGCTAAGGACCTCAGGCAAGTGCACTTTCTGATTGCTTTCCGATTCATAGTAGTCTTTTCATTTCATGTCTATACATATATCTTGCTGCTTGTTGACACGCTCGTCACACGGAGTAGTCGGGAGGGGAACTATCTTAGTAAACATGTGAACTACCCAGAACTATCTCATGAGTCTATTCTTGAATAATAGCCGCTGCACACGACACGTGCAGTGTACCGAATTTTACCCCCTAGCCGTTCACATGTCGAAAGGATATTTCATACCACCTAGATCGATGTCTTTTATTAGTTTTTCTTTATTTTCTTCTCTATCGTGCTATGTCATCAGTTATTTACCAGTTTTGATATCTCATATGTTATTTTCATGTCTTGTTAATTCTATTGTGTTTTCGCATTGTCGTCGGTTTCTGTACTAGTTCCATTCCTGACTGAAAACCAACATTTTTCAGGTTTAGCCGCGATCACTCTTAGCATTGGGGAGACTTGGGTATGCTGAGGTCGACCAAGAAATAGAAAATAGTTGTATCATTTTCATAAATTGTAAAATTTTGTATTTCCTTTAATTTTAAATAGTGTAACTGTTGTAATAAATTTAGAAATGTGAATGAGCAGCAAATGTGATATTTGAGCATATATTTCTTGCGGGCTTGACAGCGTTCTACCGCCGACTCTGCGGTGTAGGCTGGCTTGGACACGTCTCGTATCCGAAAAGCGGGTGCGGGTCGTGACATCTCTACACCCTCGTCCCTCTTCTCTGTACTGGAAGATTCATGTCTGGGCTCAAGGGCAGGTGTAGGAGATGACATCATAACTCCGGCGATCGCACTTGTCAGGACCGATGCCAGGATAGGTCTTGGAGGAGTGACTACTTTCTTTCTTCTGAAGACTATTTTCTTTCTGTGTAGAGGTCTCTCCGGGCTCTCTACGTCTATAACATGATCTTGTCTTTGAATGGAGGTCGGGGTCATCGCCTCTTCTCTCTGAATTGACACAGCCTGTTGCCGAGATTGCGACCGGGTAGTGACCCTTTCCGATGATTCAAAAACAATCACTTCTTAGAAATTGGAGAAGAAGGTTCTTCGATCTTCCTCTTCTTCTCCTTGGCCGGAGATTTTACAACTTTTAGGGAGACGCACAGCAGCTCATAAACTTCTTCAGGGAAGTTAGCTTCCCTCGAAGCTTCTAATGGTGCATCAGCCGGCTCATTCTCCTCATCATTACCAGAAAGTACCAGAACAGGTGCTTCTTTCTTGAAACGAGTCGCAGTTGCGATGCTGTCTGCTTGGTTGAAGTTTTCACAAAAGTGTTTGCTGACGTATAGAAGATCGAGTACGTATACAGCATACGAAGACCTCGATCATTTCTGGACGGCATCGAGAACGTCGTCCTGGTATCCCGAGCATTGTAATACGCCCAAGCCCGGGCTCCATCAATTAAAAACCCTTTTTTCTTGTAGGCATGTGATAGCATTACCTACATGGAACTGGTCATAACCGAATTGGCGCGCAAAACGGCTGGGAAGATAAGGCTCGAGATAGCATTCATCCTCGAACCGATATACCAGGTCTGACGGCCGGATTGTCCTCAGCTAATCGAAAGTTGTGTGGCCAAAGGCTGCATCCTCGCGGAGTCCCCAAGGTTTGTAGACATGTGCTCATAACCGACCGGAGGGGTAACACAGTAGAAGCTCCATCCTCTACCAAGATTCAGTGCGCGTCGGCAATCTCTTAAAGTGGTGTAAATCCATTTGCATCCAGAAAATCTTCTCAAGAAGCTGCCACCCACTGCCCCCATATCCGGATTCATTAGTGAAGGATGATGTAGAAGCAGCCATCCGAACAAATATGTGTATGGGAGTTCCAACTGGGAGAAGTGTCATTTCTCGCCTTTTTCTTTAATTATTGAATCGACGAAGAGGCGAAGATCGGCATTCACTCTACATGTCATTGCTGACAGCAGATCCATCTGGTAGCTGAAGACCAGACGGACAGCAGCAAAAAGTACACCGCGGTGGAAGCGGTCGACCGCACTGGCCCCAGGGACGACGTATCGTCGGAGCCAGTAAGTGAGGAAACCCGCCAACTGGGCCTCCTTTGACATGGGCCTATAGCCCATCCTCATGTAACTCACAATAATGTCATCTTTCTTCAGAGGGGGATATTGAAGATCATCCTCGACCTTGATATCCATATCTCCTTGGGTCTCGATTAGCCCTATCACTTCACTATTGCTGAATGGACGAAAAAAGTTAGGATTGCAGTTTTCGTGCTCCTTGGTTTTCTTCTCAATGATGTGGTTAAGGAAGAGATATGGCAACCATTTAGTGGAGTAGCAGGTGCCAGAGGTGCCACTCTTGTAATAAAGAAAACAGATCTTGTAGTGTCATAGTAGCTCTTCAAATACCGCCACCATATCAGCATTCTCCTCACGCAGTTTGTCGAATTCATAGTTTGTTGGGGCAAACTCTTCATAGGGGATATCCCTCATTGGCAGGCTGGAGATGTACTTCATCTCGTGTAAAGCTAACCCGATCTCTCCGTGGGGTGTCATGAACGTCCCGGTTCTATAGTTGTATCTCTCGGCTAACGCAAGGAATAGATGAGGATTGGGGGGAAAGCCATAAACAGTGGCATACACTGCTTGGTATAAATTAATCTCCTTAAGCCGCTCTTCAAATTGGACCAATATCCAGTTGGATATACAGATCCGTCTCTTGTTATCTGGGTTCACGAGGCCTGTCAGCCTCAACTCCTGATCCGGATACCTTCCTTCTACTTTCGCAAACTCATTTGCGAAGATCGGAGTTCTCACTGGTAGTAGCAAGGAAAAATCTTCTGGTGTAATACAACCGGGCTTTAGTCCTCTAAGCAAGGAGCTATGGCGCTCAGAGGAACTGTAAAATATATCCTTGTTTCCAGACCCCTTCTTGACACAGATGTTCCATGTTCGAGCTTGCTGAAGTGGAGTTATATCCCATTCCATTTTTCTCGGATAGCTTGCAAAAGCATATCGAGATAGAGGAAGGCATCTAGAAATCTCCGGCAGAAGGATTGTCTTCTCGTCCCTCTGGATAAGTCTCTGTTCCATTCGAGGTCTGGGCTGAGAGTTCTTGTCAAAGGCCTCACCAAATAAGAACAACGGCTTCTTATGAGTAACTGTGTCAGTCGTCTGGAGAGGCTGCCCATTCATCAAACACAGCAAAGTCTCATTATCCTGTGCAATCAATACGGCTTGCCGAGATGACGGTAAGGCGTACTGAGGGAATGTCACATGAGATAGATCTTCTTTATATTCAGGTTCAGCCAAAGATCCTGCAAAGACCTCATAATTGGAGTCTTCCCTGAGGTTAACTGCATCAAATAAAGAAAACAAGGATCAGTACATA
Organism: Iris pallida; assembly: GCA_029216955.1. NCBI lineage: Eukaryota > Viridiplantae > Streptophyta > Magnoliopsida > Asparagales > Iridaceae > Iris > Iris pallida. The sequence continues at coordinate 70,018 of JANAVB010028143.1, forward strand.
CAAAAGCAAAATTCTACAAAAGGTCATCAATCTGCACAAGTTATGAAATTGCGCCAACACAGTCAGATTGCGCACGTTGTCAGATTACGCCAACACAGTCAGCTTGTGCGAGTTATCAGTTTGCGCTAACAATACTTGCGCAAGTCATCAGTTTGCGCTGGCACAACTGACTTGCGCAAAACGGTGGATTGCGCCAAATATTATGTCAGCGCTTTCCATCTGATTGCGCAAGAGTATAGTTTTCATAAAAATAAAAACTATTGTGAATGCAACCGAAACCCTAAACAGGGTGTCGCAAATACCATCAATCTCTAAAAAAAAGAGGTATGAAGGTCTGAAAGTATCAAGAAACCTAAAAAGGGTTTCGATCTTCGTTCGTCATTTACCTTGCAATGCTGGATGACCTGTTTCATGACGAGAAATTCGGGACACAACCCGAGTCGAAGGCTCGGCGGGGGCCTTGCCCTTCTCAGGCTGTACGCTTGGGAGCCATCGTTATCGTCGGCGGAAAGAAGAAGAAGTAGTCGGAGAAGGAACGGAAGCTTTTGTCTCTTGAACAGTCAAAAAATAAGTAAAGGGTGAAAGAAAGACAAAAAGAAACTATTTATAGTTTTTCAAGTGTAACGGCTACCTCCGATTATGCCACAAAAGTCGGAGCTAATTCCTCCAAACGTTCAGTCAAAGCGCAACTTGATTTTAAATTCGAAATTCAAAGTATTTCGAAACTTTGAATATTTTTAAATTTCGAAAACTTTGAAGGGGGTCTTGTAGTTCCTAAAAATCAAGTTACATTTGTCAAATAAGCAGAAGAAATTAAATTACGCACTCTTCAAATGGACTGCGCAGGAGACAGATTGTGCTACAATTCAAACGCGCAAGCTGAACTGCGCTACCACCCAAGCGCGCTATGCTGACGTGGCAGTACCACCATTACCTGACAAAAATTTGATCTTCTGACAGCTGACAGCCCGATAAACGAGGAGTCCTTTCGTTTCTTGTGCAGCACAGCGCTCGAGGACAGCTGTACAGCCAGCGCAGTATGACAGTTCAACTTCAGCACAGTTTGACCAAGCCTGAGTCTCAGTGTAGTCTGATGCTAGCGCTTTTCAAGTGGCACAATCCATCAGGATAACGGACATTTATTACGTGGCATACATGCCATCAATTGCTCGCCACGTGGCAACCGCATGTGCACGACCATGCACATTTCAATCAAATAATGCCATACATCTAATACAGTTGGCCCACGATAGAGTAACTGCCAGCACAGTTTGCTGTTTGTGCAGTCTGTTGCTAGTGCAGTTCATCATGCGCAATCCAGAATAACTACAAATTAGTTATTTCTAGAACTCTATAAATGGAGTTTCAAGTCCTTCATTAAGGGGATCAGATCATTATTATCATCAGAGATCAGAAGTTCGTGTCTAAGTGCTGCTGCATTCTTCAGAGGCTATCGTCTTCAAAGTTCAAATCGTCCAAGGGATAAAGCGATCGTCTTCAGATCGGATTCCTATAGTTGTACTTTCCCAGAATTCAATTGTAATCATCTTACAAAGTTTGTGAAATAAAGACTTTTGTTTTTGCAAACAGTATCTACCATGGTCCTTGCAATGCTTGTCCTTGTTTTGGTCTATTCTTCTCTGACTAAACTGTGGGGGCCTAGTCAAGTAAGGTTTGAGTTAAGGCATACGGGTTGCTAGTTAAGCCAAGAATCAAGATGAATATTTGGAGACTCATAATAAATGATTCCTAGAGATTAGATGGTCTCATAGGTTTGTGGTTTACCCAAGGGTAAGATCTTACTCATCTTTCAAGCTCAAATGACTAGAAGGTCACGATATAACTATTAGGGTCGAGGGAAGGACGAGCAACTTTAGGCAAGGTTGTAGTTATATGGCTTGGCCGATGGTTGCTATACTTGTGCATATAACTACCATGGCCATGGGGATACTCTGTATTTATCTATCAAATACGAGCGTTCGTCTTTCCAATCAATGAAAGACAAAAGCAATAAAGAGTTCAAGAAAGATGTCATTGAATACAATTACGTAATTCAAAGGAGAATGTGTAATTCAAGAGAAATTGTCAATAAAGTCGCGGATGAGATCCTAGATACCTCTATATCTCAATCCATGTGGGATAATCATATGAAGAGTGAACCAAGTGCACTAGGGTTGATCAGACCATAATACATTGATTTTAATTAGACAATATGCTTATGGGCGTCCCCAGTATACATATGTCCTGAACAAGCACGACAAAGAATAAGCTTACAAAACTAGGCTATAAATAGCGCCGTCATTCATGGTAGTTTAAAGTATAAGTATGGGAGAATACATTGTAAGCCGTAATAAACAGTTCGAGTTTCACAAGGATCTAAGTCTTATCCGGTGTGCTTGCGTATATAGTCATCCTACTGGTTCTTGTATCAGGCCTTAGTTGACCAATGGGTATGGGCTACGAAATCTCTATATTCTAGGTAAACATCTCTCCTACACTAGCATATAATCATTATCACTCTGTTACACTTTAATACTAGGTTAAAAGGATACGGGTGGTAGGTTGTAGTCATACTACTCAACTTATGAAGTCAACTAATGGAGTAATTGAGGAATATAACACGTATACTCGTATGAGTTATCTCCTAACCTCCCTATTCAGTACGAAAAAAGATAAGATTTGCAGTGAAAGAAAAATCTAGCAGAAGGAAGTCAAGATAATCGGACGAGAGTTCAAGATTTGGAATTGAGGGAGGAAGTCAAGCTTGTGGATGAGATTCCTATATCCTAATCCTATATGCAGGTTCACATCGGTATAGTAGCGTAACCGATGTGACAAACTTGACCTGCATGGGCCACCACAAAAATATGTAACATCCCAGTCCTAAAATACTTAGGACTAGGTACGTATCTATGCCAGCTGTATACATACAAAGTCTACTCCAATATATGAAAACTCGTATATATACATAAGCTGTAAAATACAGTAAACCAAGAGTAATCTAATCTCATCCACAAATGAAGAATAAAAGATATCATATAATCAACTGTAATAAGTCTTTGTACATTACATTGGGCAGAAACAAATCCACTACCAATAAATAAAGAAAATATACATGGAAATGGAAAGGATTTGGCGGAAGTGGCAAAGAAAGATCCAAGACACGTCATCTCCGAATGAATAGAGAAGATCGTGACCTCGACTAGAGCACCTGCAATATCACAAAAGCACACACCTGGAGAGATAACCAGGTCCTCAGAGGGACGTAACAAGATACAGAACGAATATGCCATAAATACAGAATACAAATATGCCACACAAAAATAAGTGACAAGACAGCAATAAGGTATTCTAACCGTACTACGGTGTTTATGCTGTTAAGAACAAACCTTCAACGCATGGGTATCTGGCTCAGTAGCAGTAACTCAGGCATGGTCCCATCAGGATACCAAGGACCTCAAAGCATAACATTCTTCGAATGTCAGAGGCCAGCAATATCAGTAATAGAAAAGTGCATAAGGACCCATACGTTAAGGAACTGTTCTTCCCACCCAATGCCTAACAGAGTCACATCCATGTCTCGTATACCTCTACTAATTGCTAAGTCTCCTAACATGCCTCTAATAGCAGTTAGCCCTAACACATGCACATGGGGATCAGCCCACACGTAAGGACCTCTACATGCTACTCGTCTCACACATCCTCGTGGTACAACAGTGTCGAGGCATATGCAATACACTACAAACGGTAGTCCCCTAACTCTAATTTCATATGCAATCAAAGGATAGTAACAAAGTAACTAATAATTACTGAGCATGTAGTAAATTAAGAACTGTAATAACTGGAAATAATGAACAGTTATATGTAAATAAATACAGACTGAATGTAAACAGTATAATGGCAAGGTATCTTTCCTGATTCTGTACTGTAAATATGAAACGTCGCTTCCGCGTCCACGCCTCCGGAACCTGACGCTCCTAGATAATTAATTAACTAAATTAAGTCACTACTTATGAAACTTACGACACGACTTAAATAGTCAAAGTAATGTGTTAAAATTATACTCAATCTCTCGTGGAACCATTTAGATCTACAATCACACACAGGTTCCACGAGACATCGAAACACAGTTTTAGGGTTTCTAACTTTAATTAGTCGGTTATGCTCCTACTTCAATAACATACTTAAAAATCATATAAAAATCATAAAAGTAATATTTAAACTACTTTTCTACAGATTTATCTCTGAAATTCCAGAATTAATATTTCTAAAGACATTCATGACTAGTTGATTTATAAGTCAGCTAGTCTACCCGAAACTCGCCCGGAACATAGTTAATGACTCAAAATTGCTAAAATAACTAAAAAAATATATTTTAAACAGCAATAAAATAATTTATTTTATAGAATAATATCAGAGGTACAAGGGTTGAATTATACTACAAGTTTGGGACATTCTAGGTCAGTCGGTTACCCGAAATTAGCTAGTTTTGACCTACAATTTTCTCGACCAGATTTGAGTTGCTAAAATCGTAGAAAATACTTAAAAATCCTAATTTATGTATATGAACACACATAAAATTCAATTTCGAAAATATCCACCAATAACTCATAGTTTCTTTACAATGGGGTTAATTTTGATCCTACCGACGCATGAATATTATGCCTATATTTTATGAAATCTTTATGGATGATTATACCTAACAAAAGTCATCAAAATATGATTTATACAAAATTAATAACATATTTTCTACATAATTTTAGCAAAGATTTTTAGAAGAAAAGATTTGGGTTCTTACCAAAGATCCTTGCTAGAAAGGGTGATGATGACTTCTCTTCACCAAAGCTCCAATCTTTTCTGCTATCCTTACTTGCTAATCCTCTCTTGGTGAGTATGAGAGAGTTGATAATGGCTATAGAGGATTGGATGGGGGAGATGGAGTTTTTAGGGTTTGTTTTGAGGGGTTTCGGGGATGTATGGTGGAGGAGATGAATTTTTGTGAAGGATAGAGAGATGTGCAATGGAGGAGATGATGTATGGAGGCTATGGGGAGTTTGTTGCTGCCAAAATTATAGAGGGGGAGAGGGGTTTTGGTCGGCCAAAGGTGAGGGAGAGAAAGATTTGGATTTGGTTAAGATTTGGGATAAGTTGGTATATTTAAACGTATCCTTAAATAAATTTTAAGCAATCTAGGATTTAAATCCTATTTAATTTGATGCATTCGGCTATGGGGGGTTGCTTGGCCAAAATTATCATGGTGGGGGTCCACTTTGCATGATTTGGTTGTTTGGTGAGTTGGCAAGTTGATTGGATTGAGGATTTAAAAAGGGGTTTCCTAATATAGAACTATTTAATTCTATCTATGTAATTACACTAAAAGATCTGAATTAAATACAAAATAAATGTAATTATTAATATTTATTAATGCCCAACATGCCTACATAGGGTTGGGTTTAGTTTGGAAGAGGTTTGGGAAGGTTTTGTGCAACTAGATCTCCTAAAAAGTCGTAAATGCTTTCTTAACTAATTAATTAAATAAAAATATAACTTGTACCATAATTTGAATGGTTAACATGCAAGAGATTACAATATGACCATGGCATTCCTAACATGGCTAGCATACTAGTTAAAGCACCCGACTATGCTACGCATGCCATACTTTCTAGTCGTCTTGCATATTCAAACTCAACCATGGCTATAGTCCTTTTATATAATATAAATAAGATAAAAATAAATTAGAATTAAATAAAATCCAAAAATAATTTAAATATTCCTTTAAATTATAAGGGATTCTACATCCTATCCAACTTATGACAATTTTGTCCTCGAAATTAAAAATAATCATAATATCAAGAATTGTGAGATTTTGTACGGAGGGAGAGTAGGTACGTCAAATCTTAGCTCAATTTTTGAAAGGATGGGTTCACATCGGTAATACCTGGATTTGGAATTTGGGACGCCATAGGTAATACCTGGAATTGGACCAAGATCAGGGATTAGGGCAGGCCTCAGACGGTCGAGCGCATCCGCCGTTGCGGATTGACGATCGGAACCGACGCCGATAAGCTCCAGTGGTCGATTTGATGCCACGGGGTCCTTCTCGGTTAGATCAGCCAGGAGACTTGTCCAAGGTACAATGGTGCTATCTCCTAGTATTGTCCCATTCTGGCAGACATGCATCCCCAAGAAGTGGTCCTTCATCATTTGGAGAGCCCTTCGCAAGATCCTACCCATCGATGGCACTCTCAACACTATTAGGTACAGCCTTGCGTCCGTGTGCACATGTTACACGGATCGTCACGTGGAAACGGTGGACCACAGATCGTGTGGAATATTCTTTCCCAACGATACAGGATGGTCCCAGGGGACGGGTGCTTCAACGATCTTGTAGCGGCATGGGGAGCTGCGTCCTACGGCCACCAGATCGTTATAGCTGCGGCTACATGGGTCATATGGAAGAATCACAACAAGGCTAGATATAAAGGCCTTCAATCCCAGTACAACGCAGACCAGCTTATTGGAGAGACCATTAGGCAGTACAACAAGCGAATATCCCTCTGTCTTCACGGCCAAGCGAACTTCTGGAACCCTCTCCAATCCTGGGATTAGTCGTTTGACATCCCTTCCTCCCCAACTTTTTGTTAGTATACGTGTATAGGCTTCGGCATTTTGCGCCTTCTGGTATACTTGTACAGCTATTTCTGTTGATGTAATAAAACGGGGAGTGTTTTGAATATATATATATATATATATATATATATATATATATATATATATATATATATATATATATTTGAAAATATATATATATATATATATATATATATATATATATATATATATATATATATATATATATTTCATATATATTTTTTCATATTTATATGTATAGTATATAATATATATATATATGAATAGATATTTTCATATTTCATATATATTTTCATATTCATATATATAGATCATAATATAATATATAATATATATATATATATATATATATATATCTATATACTATGAATATATATAAATATATATAGATATTATATATATAGATATATATATATATATCTATTATCTATTATATTATATATATATAGATATGAAATATGAATATATATATAATATATATATATATATATTATATATATATATATATATATATATAATCTATAATATATTATATATATATATATATCATTCTAAATTTTTTCATATTTATGTATATAATATAATATATATATATATGAATATATTTTCATATTTCATATATATTTTCATATTCATATATATATATATATATATAATATATATATATATATATATATATATATATATATATTATATATATATATTATATAATATATATATATGAATCGTCCCGAGGTCGTGGCCCGTTGGAACGAGGCACCCGTGTGGATGGCACGGGTTCGAGCCTCCTTGGGAGCGCGCTCCCAAGCTCCGGTAAGAAGTGGACACCCAAAAAAAAAAAAAAAATATATATATATATATATATATATATATATATATATATATATATATATATATATATGAATCATGTATGTATGATATGGATGTAGGTATGTATAGATGTATGTATATATTTGTGAACTTATATATATAGGTTATATATAGATTATGTTATATAGATATCCTATATAGGCTATGTTCTATATACTAACTAGCTATGTATATATATATATATGGTATATATATATACGTAAGAGTTGGTTAGACTATAGTTTGACTAGATAGGCCTATTATGACATTGTAGATTTGAGTTTGACTAAACACTAGACTATTGACTAGTTTGACCGGAGTTGACCAATAGTTGACTTTGACCTAGAATGATCTAGAATCATGTAGAATGCATTGTAAACTTTATTATTATATCTTGGACACATTGTAACCTGTGTTGCTCTAAATAGGACTCAGTTACTCATATACAGACATCTATTCTCATCAGTCGTTCAGGATATCAGGCGAGTACATTCTCTGATTGTTTCATACTTGCTAGGACTTATATTCTTGCTCTAGACTACTTTACTTGATGCTGTCACATTATTATTACGGATTGGTACTATATGGATCTTTTTATGAGATGTTATCCCCCCTCGGGTGCATCGGATACTTCATGTCATGTGCCTTTCATGAACATCATGTACTCCTTGTGCTCACACTATTCATGTACACTCATGTGCTCTCATGTACTATCATGTTCACATGAGCTTCATATATAAACTTTTATGTGTAATAACGTAACTTGACTAGATCCTTTTATGTTGATTGGGGTAGGGGAGTAGAAGTGGTTATGTGATCAATTCCAAAGTAGGTATTCATGTGCAACTCTGCAGCTTATTCATGTGCAAATTTAAGCCGTTTATATAACCATCTTGTGCTCTAAATCACTTAGTCACTTACAGTTCTTACTTACCATATAGATATTTTTAGTTTACAAATATCTCTCTTATCTTTCATGTACATTTCTTACAGCATTTCATGTATCTTATTCTATTGCTTATTTTATATTTTCTGTCATGATATAACCTGTTTGAGAGAGATGTGCTCGTTCATGTCTTGACTGGACCTGTTGAAAATATTATAGAGGATGAGTAGGAGTTCTGCCCTACCTATTACGGAGCCGGCTTAGACGACACATGTGACCTGGACCCTCAGCAAGATCCAGCTTGCGTTAAGGATGTTACCATTATGCCTAGACTAGACTGTTAGGCTTACATTATGTTATTTGTGTTGGACTTCTGAGTTGTATTATTTGTGGATGTTGAGACTTTTGTGTTGTAGACACTTAGACTTATTTTCTTCTGTTTGTATCTTCATTTGAGATTTCATATCTATCATATCGTGTTGTTTCCATCTTAGAATTGTGATTGAGTTGTACCTTCTATATTATCCTCAAATTGGAGAGTATAACAAGTAAATTTATACTGTGTTAGATATATGTGACCTAGGACATCGTTCTACCGCCGATACTGCAACGTAGACTGGACGTGCCCACTTCTCGTGCCCCTACACTGGATGCGGGTCATGACACGTTTTTAGTAGTGGCCCATACAGGTCTAGAGTTCTGAGTTATGTCTCAGTTCGTAGCGGTACTCGAACTAGAGTATCACTACAACCTGCAGTAGGATATAGAATATAACTTTGAGGTACTCAATCACATTTAGGAAAAACTCTTATCTAAATTCCTGTCATATAAATTCTTGCTGATATTGTTTTCCTTGGAAATAAACTGTCCTCCTTTGATTATATCGATTCTTTTTCAGTATTGATTTCTTTGTTTGATATGTCTCCAGGATGGTGCAGACACGATCTCATCGTTTCGGCCCAGGGGATACCACCGAGAGGTCTGCCACTTCTTGCCCGAGGCAACAGGACCCTAGGACTGTAGCTCCCCTTGTTCCTTCTCATGTTGGAGCATGTGCCGCATTTGGGGGTGCACCTTCACCTGTCCGGAGGCCTACCCCAGTCATCCTAGAGGTATTCCAGCAGCAGCCACCTTCGGGATCAGTCGACGCCGCACAACTTTTTGTCTTCTTCTAACAGATGATGGAGGCTCAACAGCGCCAGTCTGCTGACATGAGGTAGGGCATAGACAATGCCCACCAGCTGGCCATGACTGCAGTAGATAGGGTGACCGTCCAGTCGCAGGGAGGACATATACAGCAGTACCAACTGAGGACCCCGAGCATTCAAGACTTACAGAAGATACGGTCGAGAGACTTCAGGGGTACTGAGGGCATCCTCTATGCCGATGACTGGATTGAGCACATAGAGGAGATATTTTGCCTTGCACTGATACCAGCTGGGATCCAGATAGAGCCATCGGGCAGCCAGATGTAGGACCTTGCCCGTACATGGTACCAGACCGACCCTAGAGTTGGTACGGAGGGGGCAGACATGGGAGGCTTTCAAGAAGCTCTTCAAGGAGAAGTTCTTCCCTGACACAGCACTCGGTGCCTTGGAGATGCCGTTTGAGATTCTGGTTCAGGGGAACCAGACAGTAGAAGAGTACGCCGGAGAGTTCTTCTGCCTGGGCAGGTTTGTTGAGGGCCTTAGCGAGACGGTGAAGGCTAGGAGGTTCCGGAAGGGTTTGGTCAAGGAAGTCATGTCCTTGACCAAGAGCGACAAAAATGCCACCTTGAGGTGATTCTGTCGAGAGCTATGGCAGCGAAGGACGACCTTGAGCTGAAGCTGAAAAGAGGTCGTGATGTACATAGAGCCAGTAGCAGCACAGGGCCGGCCAAGAGGCCCCATTTCTAGCAGCAGTAGAGGCCCCAGTTCCAGCAGCAGTTCCAGGGTCAGGACCGTGTGCCCTTTTAGCAGGCACAGCAGCAGCAGAGGCTACAGCATGCACCTAGGCAGCAGCAGACCACCAGTTGCACCTTCTGCACGAAGTCAGGGCATAGGTGGAATGACTGCAGAAAGAGGCTAGGCAAGTGCCTACTTTGCAGTTTAACGGAGCACCAGTTGAGGGAGTGTTCCTAGTCTTTTGGACGTACAGTTCAGGGAGAAGGGGCCAAGGCTCCGGTTGGGCAGCAGAAGGGACCGTTGCAGGCCCAACAGCAGAGGTTTTTCCAGCACAAGCAACAGGCCAGGGAAGGCTAGCAGGGGCGAGCTTTCGCCACGGCAGCTGAGGATGTAGAGGCAGTGAAAGATCTGATCGCAGGTTTTGTTATTTTCGACTCCATTCCCGCATTTGCATTGTTTGATTCAGGTGCTTCCCATAGCTTTGTGTCTGTATCTTTTTCTATTAGACACCATCTTGCTTCTGAATCATTGCCTAGGACTTATAAGATCAATATTGGGGGTGGTATTATCCTAGTTAGTAATATTTATAAGGATCGGAGAGTTGTTTTGGGAGGCCGATGGCTGGATGTGAGTTTGCTTGTAATGCCACTACCGAACTACGATATTGTACTCGGTATAGATTGGTTGAGCAGACACCACGCCAGCATAGATTGTCGCGAAGGCAAAGTTCTTTTCAGAGTGCCAGAGGAGCCAGAGTTCGAGTTCGCCAGACGGAAGGCAGAGCAGAGCAGCGGAGTCTTCTACGGAGTTAGTAGAGGAGCATACGGTGCCACATCCACTAATAGTAGAGTTCATGGATGTCTTTTCGGAGGACTTGCCAGGACTACCACCGGATAGAGATGTGGAGTTCTCTATTGACTTGGTGCCCGACGCAGAGCTGATATCTCAGTATGTCTATAGGGTGAACAACGGCGAGCTGGCAGAATTAAAGAAATAGGTGGATGAGTTGCAGGACAAAGGCTTCATCCGATCAAGTTCTTCACCATGGGGTGTACCGGTGCTTTTTGTGCCGAAGAAGGATGGGTCGATATGGATGTGTAATGACTATAGAGCTCTCAACAACCTCACGATCAAGAACAAGTACCCGCTGCCGATGATCGATGATCTCTTCGGTCAGTTGGGCGAAGCGAGGGTATTTTTAAAATTGATCTGAGGTCAGGTTACCAGCAGGTGAATGTAAAGAAGGAGGATATTCCGAAGACAGCATTCAGGTATGGCCAGTTTGAGTTTATGGTGATACCGTTTGGGTTAACTAACGTCCCGACGGTGTTCATGAACCTGATGAACAAGGTGTTCCACCAGTACTTGGACAAGTTCGTAATGGTGTTCATCGACAACATCTTTGTGTACTCGAAGACCCCAGAGGAGCATAAGGAGCATTTGAGAGTGGTTCTGGAGACTCGGGAAGGAGGAGCTTTATGGAAAGCTCTCGAAGTATGAGTTCTTCCTGGATCGAGTTGAGTTCCTAGGTTATGTTATGACCGGGGATGGGCTCTTTGTTGACCCAAGGAAGATCACGGCAGTGAAGGCGTGGACAACCCCGAGTTCAGTTATGGAGATCAGGAGCTTCCTGGGATTGGCCGACTACTACAGGAGGTTTGTTCAGGATTTCTCTCGGGTTGCAGAGCCGTTGAATAGGCTGACCCGAAAGGATGCAGAGTTTATCTGGTCAGAGGAGTGTCAGGTCGCTTTTGATGAGTTAAAGAAGCGGTTGACGATAGCTCCGATTCTGACATTGCCATCAAGATCAGGCGGGTTCACTATCTACAGTGACGCCTCAGGGAAGGGTTTAGATTGTGTCTTGCAACAACATAGGAAGGTAATTGCCTATGCTTCCAAGCAGTTACGTCCAAATGAGAAGACCCATGACTTGGAGTTAGCAGCAGTTATCTTTGCTCTGAAGTTGTAGAAACACTATCTATACGGAGAGCGAGTGGAGATCTTCACAGACCACAAGAGCTTGAAGTATGTGTTTATACAGAAGGAGCTCAACATGAGGCAGCAGAGATGGTTGGAATTGATGAAGGACTTCGACATTTCATTGCAGTATCATCCAGGAAAGGCTAACGTGGTTGCCGACGCTTTGACCAGATATCCAGTAGCCATGTGTTTGACGGCAGACCGTCACTTGTTAGCAGATCTGGAGAGCCTGGAGATCGAGGTAATAGTACTAGAAGTTGAGATACAAATGTGGGGACTGCAGATTCAGTCGAACTTGATTGAGAGGATCAAGTTGACTCAGTTCGACGATGTCGCTCTACGGTGTATCCGAGAGCAGGTTCGAGCAGGACTTGTTGAGGAGTTCGTCATTACAGAGGATGGTGTATTGAGGCACGATTCCAGACTGTATGTACCCAGTGGAGACCTTCGGAAGCAGGTTATATAGGAGGCCCGCCGTTCTCAGTATTCTATGCATCCAGGTGCCAACAAGATGTATAGAGATCTGAAGGAGCATGTCTGGTGGTATAGGATGAAGCGGGAGGGTAGCATGATTCATAGCCAGATATTTGGTATGCCAGTAGGTAAAGGCAAAGAGGCAAAGGCCAGGAGGACTGTTACAACTATTGCTCATTTCGGAGTAGAAGTAGGAGCATATCATGATGGACTTCGTTTCAGGATTATCGTGTACACCAGGAGGGAAAGACACGATTTGGGTCATCGTAGACATGTTGACCAAATCAACCCACTTCTTGCCATTCAAAGGGGTTTGTCTACGGAGAAGCTAGCAGAGATGTATGTGCGTTAGATTGTCAGGTTGTATGGAGTTCCCGTGAGCATTGTCTCGGATCGGGATAGTTACTTTACTTTCTATTTTTGACATAATATGCATACTAGTTTGGGCACTCAGCTCAAGTTTAATACTGCTTACCACCCTCAGACAGACGGGCAGTCAGAGAGGACTATTCAGACTCTCGAGGACCTATTGCGGACTTGTGTTTTAGACTTTGGAGGCTCCTGGGAGGATCATTTGCACTTGGTGGAGATTGCATACAATAACAGCTTCCAGGCCAGCATTGAGATATCACCATTCGAGGCGTTGTACGGGCGTAGATGTCGTCCTCCCTTGTCTTGGGATAACGTTGGAGAGCGAGCTTTATTGGAACCTGAGATGGTTGTGGACGCAGCTGAGAAGGTGAAGCTCAACAGAGATCGACTTCGCGTGGCGTAGGACAGACATCGGTATTGGGCCGATAGCCACCGGAGACCTTTGGAGTTTGAGGTACAACTTAGATTTAGGATTAGGATTTTTGTTTGATTTGTGATTTTGTTTGATCATGTGATTGTTATAGCTAAGTTTGAGACCATGTTTATGCTAGGTTGGAGATCTGGTGTTCTTGAGGATATCTTCGACACGTGGCACTATACGCTTTGGTAGAGGTGGGAAGCTTAGCCCGCGTTTCATCGGACCTTTTATTGTCAGCGGAAGAGTCGGTGATGTGGCTTACAGGCTAGACTTGCCACCTGTACTAGCGGGAGTTCATAACGTATTTTACGTGTTGCAGTTGAGACGGTACGTGGCGGATCCCAGCCATGAACTCGATCATTTCGAGATCGAGGTGGGCCCTACTCTTAGTTATCCAGAACAGCCTGTAGAGATTCTGGATCGACGGAAGAAGGTGCTGAGGAACCAAACAATACCCTTGGTTCACGTCGTATGGAGGCATCACTCTTTAGGCGAGTCTACCTGGAAGAGGGAGGATGAGATGCGCAAGCGATATCCTTATCTTTTTCAGCCTTGAGGTATAATTTTCTATCATTCTCATCAGTTCAGTTTTGTCTTAATTTTGAGGATAAAATTATTTTAAGGAGGGTAGATTTGTCACTACCACTTTCTAGAATAAATTATTTTGGTAATTTGAATTTTTGATTATTTTTATAATATTTAATTTGGTGTAATATGATTTTGGCTTTTGCTAGTGTGACCTTAGAACAACTTAGCCTAGAGACTAACCATGACCATGGAGACATAGATAACTAGTTTGAGTAGTATTTAGACTCTAATATAGCTAGGAATGACTTAAAGACCATTTGGAGAATTGAATTAAAGGAGCTAGTTTGGACCTTTAGCTTAAAAGCTTATTTTAATCATAGGAAGAGGTAATGGGCCTTTGTAACTTAGACTAACCCTAGCCCACCTCATATGGCCGTCCAAAAGAGCTTTTTACCCCCTATTTAAGTCATCAGGTAGCCCCCTTGCCTCCTTTGTAGCAAACACTTATCCTAGTTTGTGTTCTTCCCCAAATTTGTCTCCTTTTTTCAAATTATCTCCAAATTGGACCAAATCAGTTTCATTGCATCCCTTTGGGAAGAAGAAGTCTCTAGGGACTAGCTAGCAAGGATTGGAGGCATTGGACCATAGGATTTTTGGTGCTGAAGCTTTGGAATGGGCTATTTTATTGAGATTCCAACTCTCAATAGGTAATGCTATCTAAACCCTTTCAATTTCTGATTTCTCTCCATAGATGCATGCATTTAGGGTCCCCTAGCTATTGGCATAGTTTGGCTTCGATTCGTGTCCATTTGGTATGCGTATCGGAGGCGTATCGGAGTGTAGTGTAAAGTGTTTGGTGAAATGCCTCTTAGGAATTGATTTCACTGTTTTACAAAACTAATTTCATGAAATTGTAGCCCTACGTGTGTGGATTGTGTTTCCCTAGGACTGAGCAAGATTTGACATGTTTTTGTGTTGCATTTGGACACTGGGATGCTCGTACGACACTGTGTTCGTGTCCTGCTGCCACGAGTCTCGTCCTCACTGGACACAGCCCGTGGAAACGTAAAACTTGGTGGACACGTGGGGCAACCTCTGTCAACGTGCTGACAAAGTTTCACTAGAAATAGATTCGTATCGAGGAAAAATTGCACTCCCATGGGTTTTGCTCTGACTGTGCGCGCGTGAGTTCGATCCACTGTACGGTATTCTTCTAGGACACGACACGTCCTGGACACCTTGCAGACACCTAGACACGAAGCCCTAAACCTAGGCTACCTGTGGACACGAGCACGAGACCCAATGTTGTGTGTGTCGTGTCCTAGGCACTCGACACACCAGCACAAGACAATGCACTGCACTCTCTGATACTTGTTTTCGACACAAGTTGGGACACTTATTTGACACAGTTTGGACACGAAGGATACCCCCTTTGCTGACTCATGTGTGTTCTCATATCCCCTTCCTATTCCTCCTAGTTTCACTTGAATTTGGGGTTCGAATGTGTTATGATGATAATGTTTCGAGTTGGGGTTGGGTTGTTCAGCAGACCTAGTGTTTGCTGAGCTGTGATTATTTGTAGAGTTTGGGGTTTTGTCCAGTTAGAGTATTGCTTTCAGTTTGCTAAGTTATATAAGGCTTGTTGTTAAATTATAGTTAGGTTATTAGTGTTTATGCATATAGTGTATTTGAGTTGGTTATATATATATATATATATATATATATATATATATATATATATATATATATATATATATTATATGTTTTATTACATATTTGTTCTCAGTTTTTCCTTAGAATTTTGTGTGTTTTTGAGTTGGGTTTCCCCAGTTTTCAGAGTTCAGTAGACAATTGATGATTGTTAGTTAGTTTATAATAGTTAGGCGATAGCTTTCATATATATATATTATTTATATATATATAACACACACACACACACACACACACACACACACATATTATATATATATATAATATATATATCTA